>CAOLHI010003300.1:0-269970 GCA_948474755.1 Ctenosaura bakeri
TGGTTCTTGATCTGACTCCGTAAAAAATTAGGTTAGAAGATCTCGCTAGGTGTTGCCCTGCCCTCCGCTGTTAAAAGCCAGTGCTCTGCTAATTTCCCCAATTTTGGCATTTTAGAGCAAATCAGGGTGTCCTCCAAGGATTGCCCCCAGAAGTCAGAGTAACAGGACAGATCTCTTTTCTCCACCACTGTCACTTTCTCCTTCTTGTGTGAAATGGAACATTGCACAAGGGAATTGCTGAATTGGTTCAAATATCTACTGAGCCAAACTTATTTATTATTTCAAGAGAACATCTAACTGTTTCAGAGTTTATGGTCATTTCAGTCTGAGCATGGTAGAGTTACTTTTCGGGAGACTGCAGTTCCCCAAATCCCCCAACTAGTATGGGACTTGCAGTCTACAAAACTAACTCTCCCATGCTCTGATTTCTACCATGTTGCTTGTTAGCTTTCTGCTTTCAGCTGTTGGTTCAGAATCTGGGAGAATGGTGGAGGAAGTTAGCAGAATTGCATATATTTGAAGTAATAGCAACGTTTATACAATAGATTTGATGTGATTTTATTATTATTATTGTTATGCATAAATATGTTAAGCAACCAAATGTACAAATATAAACAAAGTGTTATATAAGATTTTAGAAAAATAAAGTTAAAAAAAGGAGATAAAGCTCTGATTCTCAAAAGAGATGCTGACAATATGATGCAGAGAGGCACGGTATTAGTTAGCACGCCAGTCTTCCAAGTGAGATGAAATAAACCCCTGGGGATGTGAATCTTCACTAATTTCCTTCTCAAAGAAAGCAACAAGTGATTTGAACAATTTTCTTACCCCTGCAAGAAAGACTCTGAAAACCAGGCAGTTTGGAAGGCCAATTTGCAACCCAGGACTTATTCTGCACTAAATTTGCATGAGGTTGTTTTCCACAGAAAAACAGGGTTTCTACACAGAAAAAACAGTCTGCAGCAAAAATAACATTTCTGCATAGAAATATTACTTCATGTGCAGCAAAATGTTGTTTTCAAGTTCAGAACATGCTCCTTTCAGAATAAACACCCAGATTGCTTATAATCCCACTGATATTCTAATTGCATTTTCAATTTTTGTGTGATACCAATTTTTATCAGTATCTTTTTTCTAATTTTTGTAAGTTACTTTGTGGCCATTTCCTCAGTAGGCTGTTATAGCGCGATGATTCCACTTTCAACATCCTCTGGAATCCTGGGGTTTGCAGTTTCGGGAGGGACCTTTGAGGATTCCATAGGATGTTGAAAGTGGAATAATAGCACTATATCAGTCTGGTGTGGAATTCTAAATAGCATTCCCTAAACTGCAAACCACAGGGTTCCACTGGAGGTTGAAAGTGGAATAATAGCACTATAACAGTCTGACGTGGAATTCTAAATAGCTCTCCCTAAACTGCAAATCACAGGATTCCACTGGAGGTTGAAAGAGGAATAATAGCACTATAACAGTCTGGCGTGGAATTCTAAATAACTCTCCCTAAACTGCAAACCACAGGGTTCCACTGGAGGTTGAAAGAGGAATAATAGCACTATAACAGTCTGACGTGGAATTCTAAATAGCTCTCCCTAAACTGCAAACCACAGGATTCCACTGGAGGTTGAAGGAGGAATAATAGCACTATAACAGTCTGGTGTGGCGTTCTAAATAGCTCTCCCTAAACTGCAAACTACAGGATTCCACTGGAGGTTGAAAGAGGAATAAAAGCACTATAACAGTCTGGCGTGGAATTCTAAATAGCTCTCCCTGAACTGCAAACCACAGGATTCCACTGGAGGTTGAAAGAGGAATAATAGCACTCTAACAGTCTGGTGTAGAGTTCTAAATAACTCTCCCTAAACTGCAAACCACAGGATTCCACTGGAGGTTGAAAGAGGAATAAAAGCACTATAACAGTCTGGCGTGGAATTCTAAATAGCTCTCCCTGAACTGCAAACCACAGGATTCCACTGGAGGTTGAAAGAGGAATAATAATACTATAACAGTCTGGTGTGGAGTTCTAAATAGCTCTCCCTAAACTGCAAACCACAGGATTCCATAGGAGATTGAAAGTAGAATAATAGCACTATATCAGTCTGGTGTGGAACTCTAAATAGTTCTCCCTAAACTGCAAACCACAGGGTTCCATAGGAGGTTGAAAGTGGAATAATAGCACTATATCAGTCTGGTGTGGAACTCTAAATAGCTCTCCCTAAACTGCAAACCACAGGATTCCATAGGAGGTTGAAAGTGGAATAATGGCACTATAACAGTCTGGTGTGGAACTCTAAATAGCTCTCCCTAAACTGCAAACCACAGGATTCCATAGGAGATTGAAAGTAGAATAATAGCACTATATCAGTCTGGTGTGGAACTCTAAATAGTTCTCCCTAAACTGCAAACCACAGGGTTCCATAGGAGGTTGAAAGTGGAATAATAGCACTATATCAGTCTGGTGTGGAACTCTAAATAGCTCTCCCTAAACTGCAAACCACAGGATTCCATAGGAGGTTGAAAGTGGAATAATGGCACTATAACAGTCTGGTGTGGAACTCTAAATAGCTCTCCCTAAACTGCAAACCACAGGATTCCATAGGAGATTGAAAGTAGAATAATAGCACTATATCAGTCTGGTGTGGAACTCTAAATAGTTCTCCCTAAACTGCAAACCACAGGGTTCCATAGGAGGTTGAAAGTGGAATAATAGCACTATATCAGTCTGGTGTGGAACTCTAAATAGCTCTCCCTAAACTGCAAACCACAGGATTCCATAGGAGGTTGAAAGTGGAATAATGGCACTATAACAGTCTGGTGTGGAACTCTAAATAGCTCTCCCTAAACTGCAAACCACAGGATTCCATAGGAGGTTGAAAGTGGAATAATAGCACTGTAACAGTGTACTGTGGAAAAGTGCTTTATCTACAATGCTCTGCTGTAGTTTGTGAAGAAATCAGTTTTCTTTCTGTTGCTTTTGGAATCTCAGCAGCTTGTGAGTCTGTCTTATATTAATTGCAACAACAGACATTGCATTGCTATTTGCAGCTTAATCATCCCAATGCTCAAAATCTCAACTAGGTCTCTATTGCTGTGGGAAAGAAATTCCTGAGAGAAATGATTGAGGGTAGGAAAGCTGTGAGAGCCAGTGTGGTGTCATTGTACATGGGTTGAGAAACCCACTGGGTGACCTTGGGCATGTCACATAATCTCAGCCTGGAAAACCCCATAATAAGTTCACCATAGGGTTGCCACAAATCAGAAATGGCTTGGAGGCACACAACAGCAGCAAGAAAGCCATATGAACCAGCATGAGGAAGGGGTTTGGGTGTTGATCTAGCAGGTGAGGAGACCCCAGCTCAGCCCTGGTGTTACTATGGTTCAGGCCTACTCGGTGATAGCACTAGATATCTCCTTTTAGATATCAAAGCATTTGACATTTCTCTGCCACCCCACTCCACGTGTTTGCGAGGCCACCGGACAGGCACATACACAGGCACGGCCAGTAAGTGCTGGGCATTCCAACTCCCACTTAGGCAGGCAGATTAACGCCACTCCGTTGCTTCAGGGACCTCTCTTGCAGACACCCATTGCTTAAGCGCGACTCTACACAAAGACGCTCGGCCCTGAGCCGGCGCCCTCTCAATGCTGAGCCATTTGCATACCGGCTACACTATTGTCAAACCTGCGCTAAGCCGATCATGTAAAACTTGACCTTTCCCAAAGCTTTGTCCTGCTCCAAACTTGCATTGTTCTCACTGAGTAATGCATGGCCTGTAGGCACAATCCACCCTATAAAAACTCCCCGATTCTGAGCCCACCTCGGATCGCTCCTGAGTTCCATCCAGCCCTGCTGCCACTGTGTCCAGTGAGTCATCCCCTCAGCAAACCGTGCTGAGCTTTCTTCCCTGCAATCCTCCGCTTTTCTCCAGAACTATGAGATAAGGTCTCATATCACTCATTTCCCCGAAAACTCTCATTTCTAATTTCCAGTTAGCTGTACGCTTGTGCTGTCTTTTCTATTGTTTGTCCTTTAATAAAGCTATCATTTTACTATTTTAAGACTTGTCTGACTGCTCTTCTGACCTGACCCCGTAGACATTGGGTTGCAAGATCCCTGCTAGGTTACCCTGCCTCCTTTTAGCTTAAGAGAGTGCTCGAGTTAATTTCCCCATCTTGTGTTTTTATTTGGTTATTTGGGCACCCCTCCCAGGACCCCCAGAGAACAGGATAACACTGGAACCCCCCTGAGTGACCTTGGACATCTCTTAGCCATAGAGAGAGGCAATGGTGAACTCCCTCTGATCAGCTCTTGCCAAGAAAACCCATCGATACAGTCGCCTTAGGGGCGCTGTAAGTTGGAAATGATTTGAAAGCACACGACAGCAAAGTAGCCATGTACAGCTTAGCTTCATCCTTCTGTAGGACGTCCTTTGAACTCACCTCTCCTTTCCATTAATCTTTGTGATGAGGATGAGACCCATAGTTCTTTGAAAAATGGTATCGAACAAGTTCTGCTCCACCATGGGGATTCCCTTCATTCCTGCGGTTCCTTTGAACGCAACGGGGGGCACCAGAATCGTCCGAGTCTCCATCGATTTGTACCAGCGTGGCGATCAGATCAGTAGATTGCTCATCATCCAATATTCAAGATGTGCTTCAATTCCAGAACAGCGATCTGCGTGACAAAATACAATCTCCCAGCATAAATATATGACTATTTCAATTTAAGTATGTTTTAGCATTCTAACTGCTTGCTCCCATAAGCTTGGGAGAAGTTATAGCTGCTTGGAATTCCATCGTACTGGCGGAAGACTTAATAAAACTGTCTGAGGGACTAATGAATTATTTAAAGACTGCATAAAGAAAATGTAACCTATGCATTTAAAGTAGGAAAATCCACTTTAACTCATCATTTCTGCCGTCTTTATCAATCTTCCCAAGGTTTCTTTCTTTTTCTTTTTTTTTCCCAAGAAGGAGGAGAGGGGAAAAAAATCATATATCACTATTTTTGTTTGTCCAAAACTGAATAATTTCAGAATAAAAATGGTATTGTCATTTAATTTAGGCTGGTCCTTTGGTTGGCATAAATTTATATTGATCAAAAAAAGGGTTGACATTATGCATTCTGTATAGCTTTATTAAGTCATAAAGAGATTTGAAAAAGAATTTATTTGACTGCTTTCTCTGTGTATACAGATTCTGGTGGGATTTGTAAAGGAGAAAAAAAGGACAACGCCCAACCCAATTGTGACCTTCAACATGATTGATTGCTGAATGTTTCTCCCAACCCTTGAATAACAGATAATGATGCTGAGTGGCCATATAAAAATGTAATTCATTTCTTGATAGTTTAGAAGTGTAATATAACCATACCCTGCTTTCTTGATGCCCTTGACAAGGGAAACATGAATCACTAGTTTCTCCCAGAAGAGATGCTGAAAGACTCAATGGGAGCAAAAAATCTGAATTAACTAAAGCATCAAGTCAGGAGGGAAAGGTCCGGAGAAAGAGATTCCCCAGTAATGGTAGTCTGAGAGTAATAAATAGTTAATCTATAGTCATTTCCATACTAGACTGTTATAGCGCTATGATTCCACTTTCAACTTCTGTGTATTGTTAATGTGTTTTTTCCAAATGGGCACATTTATGATGCAATCTACCCAATCTATTATGCATTTCCTCCTGCCGGTTAGAGTGTGTTTTCTTGTTGTTGTTTTTTTTTAATCAACTGTGCACAATTCAACTGTTTGCATATTAAAGTATGGATATTGTTTAATACCTTTATAAATGCCTTAAATGATAGCAGGCGTGCTTAACACATTTGCAGGTGACACCAAATTAGAGGGAGGTAGCTAACATTTCAGAGGACAGGAAGAGAATTCAAAAGGGCCTTGACAGAGTGGAGAGCAGGGCTAAACTAACACAATGAATTTCAATAGGCTAAATGTTGTTGGAAGCAAAGAGGCATCAATGCTTGTATAGAGTGATAGTGAAGCGAGCTTGCCTGCCCTTTTGTGTCAACTCTCTGTTCCTTTCGCTGATCTGTATATTAAAGGCTTTTTGCTTCCTGTCTACCTGCAGAGGTCACTTTCCCCTTCTTCCAAAAGTTAGTTTAGTCCTTTGTCTCCCTTTATTTGGAAGGGAACATTCATGAGGCTTCTGCCTCAGAATGCCTTACACTCACTCAGGAGAGCCAGCTTTTAGAGGCTTTTCTATTGGAATTTAGGACTTTTGTCTATCTCCTGTTACCCTGTATGTTGGGGATCCCAGGAGGGTTGCCTAAATTACCAAATAAAAGCACAAGTTGGGGGGAATTTAGCTTGAGCACTCTCTCTCGGCTAAACGAGAGGCAGGGTAACTTTAGCAAGGATCTTTTAACCCTATGTCTATAGCTTCAGGTCAGAGAGCAGGCAAGCAAATTTAAAAGTAACAAAAATAACAGTTTTATTAAAAATAAACAGCAAATAAAACAACACACACACTAGCTAACTTGGAAGCAGAAATGGAGAGCTTAGGGAGAGGCAATACGACACCTGGTCTCATAGTCCTGGAGAAAAAGATGGGGTTCCGGGGAAGAAAACTCAGCTGGACTCGCTGAGAGGAGCTTCCTTAGACAACTGGCAGCAAGGTGGGATAGAAGTCCAAAGTAGTCCGAAGACTGTTTGGAAATGAGGGGTTTTTATAGGGGAGTTTGTGCCTACCGGCCACGGCATGCCAGGTGAGAACAAAGGGAGTTTTAGAACTGGACAAAGGATCTGGAAAAGGTCAAGTTTGCATGATGAGCTTAACGCTCAATGACAATAGTTTGGCCAGTATGTAAATGTCCTGTCTAAAAGGACTGATTCGGCTAAGAGCTGTGCAGCTATTGTAAGGTTTGCAGTGGGGAGTTCCCTGAAGCTACGAGCGAGGCTTGAGTTGCTGGCCTCAATAGGGTCTGGAATGTCAAACCTTTAGCGGCCGCACCTTATCCGTGCTTGTCTGGAGAACCTCGCAAACACGTGGAGTGGGGTGGCTGGAGAAAGGTCAAGCAAAGGCCGAATTGTTTGATATCAAAAAGATATCTGGGTCCTCACCAACAGTGCCATAGCTGGAGTAACACTTCTTTCCTATTCAAGATGGATTTCCTGAAATAACAAATGTAAGTTTTTCCCTTTTTTCCCTTTAGCCATACAAAAGCATCTTGAGTATTTTTCTCCTGTTTGCAACCAAAAGCTCATATTGCACTGGCTACGATGCACTCTGCTTGATATAGATACCAAGACCATTTCCACCCTACACTGTTACAGTGCTAGTATTCTACTTTTAACAATCAATGGAATCCTGGGCTTTGCAGTTTAGAGAGGGGCATTTAAAATTCTCAGTCAGAGAGCCCTTTGACCTCAGTAAACTATAAACCCCAGAATTCCACAGGATGTTGACAATGGAACAATAGCAGTATAACAGTGTAGTGTGGAAATAGCCCAAGTATTCCTACAAATGTATGGTACTACATCTAGGCAAGAAAAGTGAAATGCACAAACACAAGATAGGTGGCAACTGGCTTCAAAGCAGTACTTGTGAAAAGGATCTAAGGATCTTAGGCCATTTCCACACGGGGCGAGGGAATCGCCCCGTGACACTACTCGCTGGACTTTTGGGCTCCTGGTCTGGTCCATGCTTCTCTGGAGCAGTCCGTGGCCGCCGCTCCGCACTGCTCCAGGGACGAAAATGGTGGCTTCTGGTTGATCGAGGGTCTCGACCAACTGCTGAAGCTCACCAGTCTAAAGCCCACCCCCAGCAGATTGCAGGCTCACACCAATGCGAGCCTGTGAATCTGCATATGGGACCAGGCTCGCAGTGGCGCGCTCCGTGCTTTTGAAAGACCTGTTTCAAGCGGTCTTTCAAAAGCACCCTGGATGACCACTTGGGGTCATTTGGGAGCGGGCTGGACTGTGGATCTACGTTCAGTAGATCTGACCCAATCTGGCCCCAGGTGCAGACGTCCTCCCTGGAAGACACTCTGCCCTGTTTAAAAAACCCCATGTAGAAATGGCCTTAGTTAAGAACAAGATAAAGATAAGTCTGCAGTGTGATGTAGTAGCTAAAAAAGCCAGTGTGTTCTGAGCTATCTCAATAGGCATATAGTGTCCTGACTGAGAGAAGTACTAATTCCACTCTATTCTGTTTTGGTTTTGGTTATACTGTGTCCAGTTCTGGGTACCACAAACCAGGAGGGATATTGACAAGCTGGCATGTATTCAGTGAAAGATGATTAAGATGATCAAAGGTTTGGAAACCATGCCTTATGAGGAACAACTGAGGAAACTGGGTAGGCCTGGGTTGGAAAAAGGAGACTGAGAACTGATATGAAAGCCATCTGCAAATATCTGCGTATCCTTCCCAGCGGCTTTTGCTGAAGTCACTGTGAGAGGAAAGGAAGCCATATGGGGTGAGGAAACCAGTATTTGAGCCAATCAGCCAGGAAGCAGAGCCGCTCGACTGCATATCTTTCCCAGCCGCCTTTGCTGAAGTCATTGTGAATGGAAAGGAGTGGGTGACAGAGGAAGCCTTTGAGCCAACTCACTAATTTTTCCCCCCTAAAGAGTTACTACAGTCTAAAAGGAGAGAAAAAAAATTAGCAGGCATGGAGGCAGAAGGATCTGTAGTCTTCAGCTGCAATGTGTGCACCATGTTTGTTTTCTTGTCAGAAAGCCTCTCTGACTACACTTGCTGCTGTTCACCTTTTCAATAAACTGCAAACCCATTTGATAAATAAGGTACACATTGTCTAACATCAGAAGCTGACCTCTGTTCATATCTGGTTTCTTTCTACCCTATTTGTGGCACTTGGGCACTCAATGTCCTCCCCAGAAGGCAGAATATTGGCCTCCAGACTCTCCAGCATTGCCTACCCTTGGCATAAACCAACATTAAGCTGGCATAAACCAACATTGCCCACTCTTGCTATGAAACAATATAGGCCTGGTATAACCCAGGTATAAATCAATGTGTTCACCCCTGGTATGAACCAAATAAACCTTGTATAACTCAACATAAAACTGGTGTAAATCAACATTGTTTACTCCTATAAACTAAGTATGGTGTAACCCAAGATAAACACCCTGGTATAAACATACATAGATCTTATGATCTTATGAGATATAAACAGAACTTGGGAAAGTGGTATGCTTGGGAATCTTAGGAAAGCTGTATTTTTGGAATCATTGCTTCTAGTAATCCCCAACCAACATGGTGATGCTGTGCAGTTCTGGATATTGTAGCCCCAAAAGTTACAAATCCATGTTTTGAACTGGAAGCATATTACCCACAACTTTATTTTGGGTGGAGCAAGAAATGGACAGGGATGGGTGAAAATCTCCATGGAAGCTACTGGCTGGAATCCCGTTGGTATTTTATATATATTTAAGTTTTCTCATATATTTTGTTTTGTGTTCTTTTGGGTTTTGCATAACATCTGTATTCAATTCATAGGTGCATTAGGCAGAGTTCTGCAAGTGTAACAATTATACATGCAGCTGCACAGCCTTGGATGCTCCATAACTATTCATCGGGAGCTGCAATATACACCCTGATTCACTGGATTTCCAGAAACAGGGATTCTGTATCTGTCAGGATGTACTTTCATCCTCCCTTGCCATGAAACTGTTTGGAATATGATCATAGTAGCATCAGTAGCTTCGTAGAACAGAGCTTGGGAGTAATAATCTGTATCCATTTCCAGCTGATAACGTAACCATCAGTGATGTTTGTGACAATCAAAATTTGTAACATCAATGGGCTGAGTGGGTGAATTGACCCAGGTTCAATGTCACCTTGCTGCAGTCATTTGGCAGGGGAAGACCAAAAAAGGAGGCTATCAATGGAAAGATGAGAGAATGTTGCAAGAATACTCCAGTCTCAGCAACATTTGAGAAATGTTACTTCTGCTTTGGTCAGACCTCATCTGGAACACTGTGTCCAGTTCTGAGCACCTCAATTCAAGAAGGATATGGACAAGCTGGAGCATGTGCAGAGGAGGGCAACCAAAATGGTGAAGGGTCTGAAAAACATACCCTATGGGGATTGGCTTAGGGAGCTGAGTATGTTTAGTCTGCAGAAGAGAAGGTTAAGAGATGACATGATAGCCGTGTTTAAATATTTGAAGGGATGTCATGTCAAGGAGGGAATGGGCTTGTTTACTGCTGCTCCAGAGACTAGGACAAGGAGCAATGGATTCAAGCTGCAGGAAAGGAGATTCCACTTAAACCTCAGGAAGAACTTCCTGATGGCCAGAGCTGTCCAGCAGTGGAGTATGCTGCCTCCATGAAGTGTGGAGGCTTTTAAGCAGAGGCTGGATGGCCATCTGTTAAGAGTGCTTTGATGTGAGTTCCTGCATAGCAGGGGGTTGGACTGGATGGCCCCTGGGGTCTCTTCCCACTCTATGATTCTATGATTCTACTGTGTTTCTTGCTTTTCTGAAATAAATGCTTCTGCTTTCCAATTTGAGAAACCCTATTCAATACAAGTTATCCAGGACATGATGATATCCCACAGCACATAATGAAAGAATGTCCACAAAAATGCAACTGTTTGCACGCAGCAGAAGAGTGGTGTAATGGAACCATCTTGTTAACTATAACAGTGTCAATTTACACCATGCAAGTGCAATGTAGGATCACAGCCCTTCAAAGTCATTTTATGAAACCCTGGGTTTTGATTTTTTGCAGGTGGAGGGAAACCCATGTACATTCTAGAGGAGATGTCAGAAAGTTACCATTACCAGTCTCAGTTCATTCCTCCTGACGCCATCTCTCCTGCTGCTGTTTGCATTCATATCTCTCCTGGCAAATAGTGTGTCCCATTTTCCTTCACAGAACAGCCCACCTCTTGCATCTGTAATTCTCCCATCTCTTTGCCAGGTTCAGCTCAAGACTTCTTTTGCTTGCTATTCAAATTACAGCCTTTTAAATATCCTGAGGCACTCAAGTGTGACAGCAAAGTGAACGGCCTTCGTTGTGGTGCTTGTCAAAGGCAGAACATGAAAGGCGGAGGTGTGTGCGCCTGCATGTTTCTTGTTACTATCTGTTGGGAAAAGCTATGATTCAATTGATTCAAAGGACAAATTTTTTTAAAAAAAAGGGGGGAGGAAGGGATCACAAGCAAGCAGACTGTCTGGCTTTGAAATCCTTGGAATTTGAAGCTGTCCGATCAGGTCTTACTGTCTGCAGAGCAAGTTAAGACAAATGTGCTCCACCAGTTATTTGACAGCCTTTAAAATATTTGCTCAGATCCTCTTAATAATCACTTCCCCAGCCTGGCCAGCTCCTTCAGCTTTTCCCACTTGGGCTATTTCCACACTAGGCCGTTATTCCACCTTCCACATCCTATGGAATCCTGGGGTTTGCAGTTTAGGGAGGGACCTGTTTCCCAAATGTCTGGTTTCTAGGGGGGCCTTGGATAGAAGGCACTCTGGGACGGATAGTGTAAATCAGTTGTTATCCTTTTTGCCAAATCGTATCCCAGGGCTTACAACTTTGATATAAAATTAATTTAGCCCATCAGAGAGGTCCCTCGGATGTGCACGTAGGCAATAAAAACAGTCGTACAATCAAAAAGGAAAAAAAATCCAGACCAGGCCAGTATCCCCAGTCACGTAGCAACAGAAAGACCTCATGGTATATTGCCCTGATGGACAAATGGTATTTGACGTTTTAAGGAGTCCACTTGAAGGGAGTTAAAAATGTTGGGCACTGGAAGTTGTAAACCTTATCAAACCATCTCTAGATGCTCATACCACAGCCTCAAAACGGAGGAACATCCTGTTATTTGGATGATCTTCCGATATCAGAGAAATGCCAGGTGTGGAGATGTTTTGCTTTTCTGCCCTGTCTGTTTGTTTTCCCTGGGAGAAAGGATATTATTATTATTATTGTTGTTATTATTTATTTATTTATTTGTATCCCGCCTCTCCATATGGATCGAGGTGGCGAACAACTTACAAAATAGCATGTATTTCGGAACATTTCTATACATGCCCCCAACAAGCTGGGTACTCATTTTACCGACCTGCAGAAGGATGGAAGGCTGAGTCAACCTTGGAGCCGGGCAGGATCGAACTCACAACCTTGTGGCTTGCAGTACTGGCATTTAACCACTGAGCCACCGGGGCTTCAAAGTAAATTTTTCCTACAAATAGTCCATGTTTTAAGGCTAGAGAGGACAGAAAAACACAGACACACACAGGAAAGCACCCAGGAGGAGGAAATCCCTACTTCCCTAACAGAGGACTTCAGGAAAAGTGCAGTATAATTAGCATAATCTCTTACTTTCACTCTTTTAAATCTATTAGCCCTTGAATGCGTGTGGGTGTGTATGAGCTTAAGTACAAACTATTGTTAGTCAATAAAGCTATTCATTGAATCTCTTTGTGTGATTTCTGACTGGCCAGACCCCGTAAACATTGGGTTAAAAAGATCCTAATACCCTGCCCTCTTTGCATGGCTAAAGCAGTGCTCAGAGCTAAATTTCCCCACACGAGACAATTTTGACAGCTTTTGGGAATCCTTTAAAGGAGTCCTAAACAAGCAGGGTAACACAGTGGTTCTTAATCTTTTCCTTACTGGGGATGCCCTGTAATTATAATGTTTTGCCAGGGACCCCCAAGAATTAACTCATGATTTAAATATTTAAATTGAGATTTAAATAGTCAAATAGTGATTTAAATTTCCCAATATTTATTTATTTATTATTCTGAAGACTAGGATTCAACTCCCCACTCGGACGCTGGGTGACTTTGGTCAAGTCATCCTCTCTCAGCCTCAGAGGAGGGCAAAGGCAACCCCCCTCTGAACAGATTTTGCCCAAAAATCCTTATGATAGGTTCACTTTAGGGTTGCCATAAATCTGAAGTGATTTGAAGGCACACAGCAACAATGTGTTGCTGACAGTGGGAAGTTCCTTCTAGCCATCATGTCTCTCCCTTTTGAAAACTCTTATGGTGATCCTAAGGTGAACCTATCATGAGGGCTTTCTTGGCAATATTTGAACTTGATGGCCCTTGCGGTCTCTTCCAGCTCTAGGATTCTAGGATTCCAGCTGCAATCTGAGATCCAGTTGGCCTTTCTGATGATCAAACTACAGAGCACATAATGAGAACCGTCCACTTTTTGCACGGCACATTTTATGCTTTGACTCCCAAGGTATCCAAGTCCAGTTCCTTTGGACATCAAAATTCATAAGCATCACACAGCGCACAGAAATCTATTTCAATATCCATTTTTCTTTCTATTGCAAATTTTCAATTTAGCAATGGAAAGTGGCATGATGCATGAGCTGCGCCGGCTCTGCAAGAGCTTGAAAGGTTCTCAGAAATATATAATGAATTCATCAAAGGCATGAGACTTGATATCAGTAATCCAAGCCATAAAATGCATTGCCATAAAATATAATAAGCACTTACAGTTGAGACAAAATTAGCCCAAGTGCTGTAAACTGCTCTATTTTTTAACCTAACTTGGCAATGGGATACAAATTTCATTTCCAGTTTAACCTCCCCCCAAGACATCTGTCATTCACATTCAATTTATTTGCCTTAAAAAAAGAGAGAGAGAGAGAGAGAGAGAGAAATAGATCAAAACATAGCAAAATGGAACCGTCTCAAGGCAGGAGGGAGAGAGGACTACATACCAGATACATCTGGGAGTGTGTCTGCCTAGGAAAACATGCTTTACCCATTACACGGTGATGGAAGATCACTAGTTGTAAATGTCTATGGGCCACAACTCAACTGGGGATGTCATGGACCCCTTGAGAAATTCCATTGCCCTCCATTTATTCTGCCCAAGGTTATTTCTACTAAAATAGTTATTCTTCTTTTGGAAGTTTTATAGTTGTTCTCACCTTTCTTTTATTCATTTACAGGACACATAGCTGGAACCCTGCTGGTGTTTTAGAATCATGCAGTCCTAGAGCTGGAAGACACCACAAGAGCCATCCAGTCCAACCCCATTCTGACATGATTGTCTCCATCTCTACATAGAGTTCTTCACCCTGAAGAAATATTGCAAAATGTGGACTTGGCAGGAAGAGTTCTCAAGGATATCATCACAGTGGCTGGGAGAGGAGGAATTTTCTGGTAGGGACTTGGGGATCCAGTGTAAGTACGCAGCTGTACACAACTGGAGGGAACTATTGAGAATGGCCAGAGATAGTATTTGCAAAGATCATGAGCCCAAGGTCCTACTTCTGGCAGTTCTGTAGCTTAAAACACTGCACGTGCAGCTTATTTCTCCCTCCCCTCCCCTCTCTCTGTCTCGTTACAGAGTTGGAAGAGACCACAAGGGTCATCCAGTCCAACCCCATTCAGTCATGCAGGAATACACCATCAAAGCATTCCTGACAGGTGGAGCAGGTGAAAGATTTTGGGGGGAGATGAGGATAGGCCCTTTCCGCAACTCATCTTTTCTCAGTGCTGGGTTGCGGTGGTCTCACGAGCAGCCTCCGGAGGAAGAGTCTCGCATCTGGGGTCCTTCGGCTCTGCACGAGTTGTCGGCTTGCGCGAGAGCTCCACCTCTTCCTTTCGCAGTGCAACCTGCGACCTTCCCAGGCTGCACTGAGACAGGAAGCGCAACGGGCCAAGCTCCCGAGGCTCCGCATGCACGGCAAGTGTGCGCAGGGCCCTGGAGTGATGCTTGACCACATACCATTTTCGGCTTAAGGCCAAAAATGAAAAAATGCATGAGTGGTCCCTGGCAGGCCCTGGAGTGTCACGCAAATGTGAGTGCATCATGTGGACTGCTCCTCACATTTGCGCGATGCTCGAGGAGCACTTTCGCATAGAAAATGCTGTGCGAAAAGGTCCATAGTTCCATCTGTGAAGAACTTTATGATCATGCTTGCAATGCTGGCTCTCGGATGTCATTATCTCTGCAGCGCCCACCCAGCTAGATATGTGAATGGAGATGAAACAGAGGCCTCCAGCTGCCTTCTCATTCTCCTTGTCAGCTCTCCTTTCCTCTCTTCTAAATTCAGGGCAGATAGCCATAAATTACATGAAAGCTATACTTAATCATGCTAAGCAACATCATTTATGGAGCAGGCCAGAAAATATTTGTACGTTGTAAAGATGGCCTGACAGCATGTTGTCTTGCCTTAATCATATCAGCCAAACGATTTGCCACTAAGTGCTGTAATGGATTTTTAATTAATATGATTATCGCCATCTCTGCATAGAGCTCTTGACCCTGCAGAAATATTGCAGAGAGTGGACTCAGGAGTTCTCAAGGATACCACTGCAGTGGCTGAGAGAGGAAGAACTGTCTAGTGGGAAGGACACGGGGATCCAGTGTGCGTGAACAACTGGAAGGAGCTATTAAGAATGGCCAGAGACTGGATTTGCAAAGATCATGACTCCAAGGTTCTACATCTGGGGGTTCTGTAGCTTAAATCTCTGCATGTACAGCTTATTTCTCTCCCTCTTTCTCTCTCTCTCAATAAAATCTTAGAGTTGTAAGAGACCCCATGGGCCATCCAGTCCAACCCACTTCTGCCATGCAGGAAGATGCCTTCAAAGGACTCCAGACAGATCGCCATCCAGTCTCTTTAAAAACCTCCAAAGAAGGAGGACTCTCCTCTACATTCCCAGGAAGCAGTGGATTCCACTGTCCAACTGCTCTTACCATCAAGAAGTTCTTTCTAATGAAGTTTGTCCACAGGTGACTTCAAGTCCACATGTTCTGGGAAGCTTTCAGTCCAAATTGCAAGGCTATGACCTCTAGAGGAGGCATAGGGGTGAAATTGGCCCCCGCTGCCACCTCAGTTGGGGTCCTGAAGGGTCTGCAGTGGGGCCTAAGTGCTTTTCAACATGTCCCTAGGCATCTGGGAAGGAGGGGGTGAGTCATGAGGTGGCAGAGTTTGTGGATTAAGTCCCATGACTCAGGGTCGTTAAATCAAAAAGATTTCAGAATTCAGGATCATTAGATAAAAACAAAATTAAAAATAAAGAACAAAGAACTCCAAAAGGCTCTCTTCAGATGGGGGGAAAGACATTTAAATGGCCCACGTTGCCACATTAAGTAGGAGGATAAAAAAATAAGCTAATACCATGCTGGGAACCATTAAGAAATGCAATGAAAAGGCCAGCATCAAATGTCATTGTACAGATTGGTAGTGCGGCTATAGTTGGAACATGTGACGAAGTGATCACACCACACACCATTCATTCCCTGTGGCAACACCATCTGCATGACACACTCACAATTGCGCAATGCTCCAGGGGCTAGGAGGAACCAATTGTGCACCTTTTCATTTTCAGCTAGAAACTGAACAAAGCTAGAAGCTGAAAATGGTGTGCAATCGCGCATTGCTCCTGGGCCCCATGTGCACTTACCTGCCTGAGGAGGCTCCAGAGCTGTGCCAGCCACGCTTCCTGCCCCAGTGCAGCCTGGGAAACTCCCAGGCTGTGCTGCGGAAGGAAGAGGCAGGACTCTCGTGCGAGCAGGCAGTTCATGCAGAGCCGAAGGACCCCAGATGTAAGAGCCTCTCGCCAGAGGCTTCTCGTGCAATCCCCGCACCCCAGTGCCGGAAGAAAGTACGGTGTGGAAAGGGCCTCAACTAGAAGGGGCATTACATCACTTTTGCTTTTGTTTTTTGGCCAGTTTTCAGCATTTTTGTTTGCTTGTTTTTCACATTTTGATGTATGTGAGGCTTTGGGAAGGGTGGAGGTTGCTATGTTCTGCATCAGTTTGAAACTATTTTTGGGGACTTGAGGTAAAAAGACAATTGGAGGATCTGAGGGGGCTTTGTTGTGGTGGTGTGCCTCGAAGTCGTTTCTGACTTACAGCAACCCTAAGGTGAACCTATCATGGGGTTTTCTGGGGCTGAGAGTGTGTGATGCACCCAAGGTCACCCAGTGCGTTTCCATGGCCAAGTGAGGAATCAAACATTGATCTCTAGGGTCATAGTCCAACACTCAAATCATTATACCACACTGGCTCTCTGGTGGTGGGTTTTAGGGGCTGCAAAACAAGATGGCAGTGGGCCAGACTTTCTCCAGCCCTGGTTTAAAATCCAATTCAAATTGTTTTGAATTGAGATGATGGGGAGCATCAAAGGCCTAATGCTGAAAGAATCAATGTATGTGTACAAGACTTCGGGTCACCTGTCAACTTATGACAACCCCATGAATTCCATTGGGTTTTCTTAGGTAGGAAATACTCAGAGGTGGTTTTTCCAGTATCTTCCTCTGAAATATAGCCTGCACAAGCTGGTATTCATTGTCCATCTCCCATCCAAGTACTGATCATGGTTGACCATGCTTAGTCTCCAAGATCTGATGCCTTTACAGTATTAAGGCCCTCTTGAGAGAATCAGATCCTTTTCCCCTAAAGGAAGCGAACATACCCTCCAACTGTCCCAGTTTGGCAGGGACAGTCCTGATTAATCTTCTGTCATCCAGATTTTTGAGTTGCTTTTAAAATGGGTGAATGAAAACATACTGTAATTGCCCAGCCTGTTTCAGTCCTAGGCTAGTTGAATGAACTATTAGGGAAGGAGCCAATGCTGTGCAAGCTGGTGGATCTAACATTTTTTTCCCTCATTTGTTTTTCATCTTCTTTCTCCCCTGCATGCATTAAGGCCATAGGTTTCAGTTACAATGAAAATATGTTCAGAGGGGAGCCTAGGACAAGTGTTCTGAAGTAGCTGCTCATGCTTTCTGGTATAATTTTCGTTGACCTTTACTTGAAAGAACTCTTCCCCTTCTCTCTGGAAAGCAATTCATTGGTGAATAGCCACTTGGGATTTGGCCAGAGATGGGGGCTTGCTAACTCATGGTTTTCTCTACTCCAGGACAGAAGCATCAAACAATATTCCAAAAATGTTCTCTTCCATGAGATATAAATATATCAAATCATAGAATAATGGAGATGGAGGAGACCACTGCAGCCATTGAGTCCAACCCCTTGCCATGTAGCAACACAGACTCTAAGCATCCCCAGCAAATGTTTAAAATCCTCCTAAGAAGGAGACTCCACCACACTCCCAAGCAGCATATTCCACTCTCAAACTGCTCTATCCTTCAGGAAACTTTTCCTAATGTTTAAATGGAATCTCTTTTCCTGACGTTTGAAGCCACTGTTCCATGTTCTAAGCCATTTCCACACTAGACTGTTATAGCGCTATGATTCCACTTTCAACATCCTATGGAATTCTGGGGTTTGCAGTTTCAGGAGGGGCCATTCCATAGGATGTTGAAAGTGGAATCATAGCGCTATAACAGTCTAGTGTGGAAATGGCCCTAGTCCTCACAGGGCTTCAAGGTTTCCAGAGCCTTCACCATTTTGGTCGCCCTCCTCTGGGCACGTTCCAGCTTGTCAATATCCTTCTTGAACTGTGGTGCCCAGAACTGGACACAGGTCTCTAGGTGAGAAATACATATATACATACAGACAGACAGATATGTTTTATATTTTGCTGATTCAAACAGCTTTAGAACATGGCCACATCAAAGTAGGGCTCCTTGTGAAGTCAACTGAATCTGAATGGGAGCACTCCTATTAGACCTCTCACAATTTTTTTTTTCTCACAGTGTACATATACATGGGATATTTCCTCACTAGCCTGTTCTAGTGCTGTTATTCCACTTTCAGCATCCTATGGAAGCCTGTGGTTTGCAGTTTAGGGAGGGGCCTCAAAAGCCAGGATTCCACAGGATGTTTAAAGTGGAATAACAACACTATAACAGTCCAGTGTGGAAATGGCCAAGGTTTCGAACTGTTTCAACTTGTTAAAGCTGTTCCAATTTTTTAAATGGTTTAACACACTTTCTACCCATTTGATATTGTTTAGTGTTTAAATGCATTTTAAACTCTTTAACGTGACTTCAATTTCAGTGGTGGACAAGTCTTTTTCTGCACCCCTAGGGCCTTTTCCTGATAGATACTTGGCAAAAAGTAAATTCAGGTGAGATCTTTGTTGGTGGCATAGACAAATTTTTCCAAATCCATATCAAGGCAATCACAGTGGTTATGGAGAGTATGTGGCATGCCAACTACTCAGGGGCAACATTACTCCCACAAGAATATTTGGGCATCCCTACCCCCCTGATGTACCCCCTTGGGGGAAAAAATCAATTTTTGCCCCCTCAGTGTCTTCTACAGGCATGGCGTCATTTTTTTTTACCAGTTTTTGGGCTTCCTCGGGCCATTTTAGGCCCAGGAGGGGGCATTTTTTACAGCAGGAAATACTGGAAACTCACTTCCTGGTTTGAAAAAGACCACTCCCAGTCCTAAAATGGGCCAGGTGGGACCAAAAATATGGTTAAAATTCCCCACACACATCCTTGAGAGAGTTTGGGGGGCATTTGGGGGCATTTTTTTGTACCTTGGCTGGCCCTAGGGCCCACAAAAAAGGCCATGGTGTTATGGCCCTGCAAACCCCCAAATATTGATGTGGTTTAATTAGCAAATGTTATTTAATTGGCAAGCTGCATTAATTGGCAATGATATAAAAAGTGACCTGAAATGACTGGAAGGTCAAACAGGACAGAGAAAATTATGTGAGACCACAAGGCAGGTCGGCCCACACCCACCTCCAGGTGAAGCCAAAGTCATTGTCAGGCAGAAGCTGAATCTTTCCAATTGGAATACAATGGTCAAGCCAACAGTCCCACCCAACAATGATTGTCTAAACCCATCTACCTCATTCCTGGGCATTTTTCCTGACCTTTCCTCAAGTTCAGGGCTATTATGACAGTCATTGTCATTTTGTCACTTAAGCACCGAAACCATTAGCACCATCCAGACCTCATTGTCTGTGTTGCAACTCCCAGTGTCCACTAGGCTGGGAGAGCAATTAACTCATGCCCCTATAGAGAGGGAAATAGATTATAAAAATCTCTAGTTCTGAGCAACTAGTTTTGCAGTTCACCAGTTGCTGAATGTCTCTCTGCCAGTTTTCTTCCCAGCTGCGTACTGCCCTTAGACATACACCACATTGCAGCTACTTCACTACTTTTCTGGAATGGTAATTACAGTTCCAAACCCTCAGTCCCGCTATCCATAATTTTTCCTCCCTTTATCCTTCAGTTAGTTCTTGTGTGAATGTGCCACTGTTTGTATCTTGTGTGCATGCGTGAGTGAATTCCCCTCAATGTGAATTCCCCCTTCCTGGATCTGGAACACCTGTGAATGTGAATTCCCCCTTCCTGGACCTGGAACACCCAAAAACAGTGTTGCAAGCGCTGGTAACTTCACGGCTTGACTTCTGCAATGCGCTCTACATAGGGCTACCCATGTGCTTAGTCCGGAAACTTCAATTAGTTCAGAATATGGCAGCCAGGTTGGTCACCGAAAGATCTAAAACTGACCACATAACACCAATTCTGAAGTCTTTGCATTGGCTGCCTATTAGTTTCCGGGCACATTACAAGGTGTTGGTTCTTACCTTTAAAGCCCTTCATGGCTTGGGGCCAGCCTACCTGCGGGATCGCCTTCTCCCATATAATCTGCCCCGCACACTAAGGTCCTCTGGGAGGAATTTACTGCAGCCAGTCAGAACTAGGTTGGCTGCGGTTACCCAGAGGACCTTCTCTTCTATTGCTCCCAAGATATGGAATGGCCTGCCGGAGGAGACCCGGCATATTACCAGTCTTGACTGCTTTAAAAAAGCCATCAAGACGGTTCTCTTCTGACAGGCCTTCCCAAACTAGCATTTCCATCACCTCCCACCAACTGTCCTCCTGTTCTTTAATGTAGTTAATGTGTTTTAGGAGTGTTAGATGGGTTGGTGGGTGGAGAGGATGGGTTATGTTTTAATGCTTTTAATGTATTTGATGTATTGCTGTAGTACCACCTCGATCAGTTGGGAGAAGCGGGATATAAATATTGTTGTTGTTGTTGTTATTAACACATTTTTAGTTTACATTTTGGAATCTCTGGCTGGTTCTTTCCTGCGAGACCGTTGGAGGGAGATCTCATTCAGTTACTCCATTCTTGCAGGCCTCCAAATTTTGAGCTGATTAATTCTCTTCTGTCATGTGGAGGTACTGATATCACAAGTTGACCCCTGAGTCAGACATCTTTGGGGGTAACAGTGGGGCCACACGCAGATGTAGGCTGCACATTTCCCATGACAGTAATAGCCTTGATATGGATTTGGAAAATTGTTTTATGGTACCGTCAAAGACCTCACCTGAATTTATTTGTTTTCAAGTATCTGTTAGGAAGAGGGAGCAGAAAAATACTTCTCCACACAACCAAGTCTTATTAACTCTGACCAGAAGTTTTTGCTGACATTTAAAGTCCTTTCAGCTTGAGATAACTAAGGCCCTTTTCGCACAGCATTTGCCATGTGAAAGGGCCCCTGGAGCATTGCGTGACTGCGAGGAGTGGTCCACATGATGCACGCGCAATTGCGTGACACTCCAGGGTCTGGCAGGTGCCGATCGTGCACTTTTTCATTTTCAGCTGTGAGCAGAAAATGGTGCGCGATTGCACATCGCTCCGAGGCCTCGGGTGCACTTGCCATGCATATGGAGCTCTGCAGCTGTGGCACTCGTGCTTCCTGCCCCAGCACAGTTTGGGAAACTCCCAGGCTGCACTGCGGAAGGAAGAGGAAGGTTCTTGGGTGAGCGGGCATCAACTGTGGAGCTGAAGGAACCAGGATGCGAGACCCTCTCGCTAGAGGCTGCTCGCGCAATCCCCCGCACCCCAGCTCTGCAAAAAGGTGAGTTGCAGAAAGGGCCTGAGTGTTAACTGTGCAACCTCCTGTCATTTTGTTAGGGCTATAATAAAGCTATAGCTGTAGTCTGTATTCCACATGGTTTCCCATACACTTCCTATCAAGCACCAACATTCTTTTGCCTGTTTTGTTACTTTGCAAGACCGGAGGGCACTCAGGTGTCATGTTTCAGCTGCAGACTCCTTCTGTGTTTATAAGTCTTGCTTCAAAGCGGCACCAAGAGAGATGCATTTCCAGATGGCTGACTTGACAAACGAGGTTCGTGATGTATTGTTGTGCCCCAAACCATTGGATTTGACAACCATCTTTGACACCTCCATGTGAACGAAGAAGAGTCTGGCATAGAAAGCAAACTTTGGCATTTGCTACTTGATGTATCTTCCTTGCAACCTCACCTTCACCACGTCCTGATCACAGTGGCATGCAAAAAATGATAGCTACGTGCGAGGATGTGTTTGCATTTCCATGCTGGTTAGAACATCTGGAGTGCCTGTAATGGAACCTGGAAAATTACAGTGCCAAAGGATTTGCTAGCAGTACTAAGTGCTCAGTTCCCCTGTCTTTTGTTCTCTGCTTCAGAGCAAAAGTAACGGCCACTCGCTGCAAAGCCAATTAAAGTCAAATTACTCAGTAGAGAGGCACAGATGAATGTCTCCTTTTGTGCCTTCTCAGCTGCTACAATGCATCAGAGCTGACACTTAGCAAGCAAGGACATGGTTGAATGGTGTGTCATGGAGCTTTCACAGTTGTCCTTTGCTGCTGGAATCTTGCTGGTGACATACACGGGATATGTCATTTACGATCATTGTGCATATGCCATTTAAGGTCACTGTGCAAGAACTAGCCAGTAATGACTTGTGCAAAGTCCTTGTTCCATGCATATAGGCAATTTGTCATCTCTAGAAGCATGTCCCCATGGCCATTTAGAAGCTGGGGAGAGCGAGGGCTGTTACTGTACCTACCACTCTGCCTACAAGATATGTGATTTTCATAAATTGGACTCATTAGTGACTGGGGAATGTGATTGGGGTCATGCTGACCAGAGAATGCATTCAGGCTTACACTGACCAGAGATGTATTTGGGGTCATGAAAGTTCAGATAGGATTATGTGGAAAACCCCAATGCTGATTGGTTTGTGCTAATCCCTTCACTGCTTCTGGGTGTTGGCATTTTTGAATACAATGAAAGATGAACTGCTCAGATTGGTGAGCAATCAGAGAGCACCCCTTCATCTTACCCTACAGAGATTCTCCGGCAGTGGAATTGTTACCCTGTATGTTGGGGGTCCCGGGAGGGGCACCCAAATTGCCTGATAAAAACACAAGTTGGGGGAATTTAGCTTGAGCACTCTCTTAGCTAAACGAGAGGCAGGGTAACGTTAGCAAGGATCTTTAACCCTATGTATATAGCATCAGGTCAGAGAGTGGCTAGACAAGGTTTTAAAGTAACAAACAATATTAAAGACAAGAAACACGCAAGACAAAACATACACTAACTAACTGAGAAATAGAAACGGAGAGCTTTTCAGGAAGGGCAATACGACACCTGGTCTTGTAGTCCTGGAGAGAAGCGGGGTTCTGGGGAAGAAAGCTCAGTGGGGCTGGCTGAGGGGAGTTTCCTTAGACCACCGGCAGCAAGGCAGGATGGAAGTTCAAAGTAGTCCAAAGACATCCCAAAAGTGGGAACCTTTTATAGGGTGGAGTTTACCTACAGGCTATGTTATGCTCAGTGAGAACAAAGGAAATTTGGAGTTGGACAAAGGAGTTGGAAAAGGTCAGATTTTGCATGATTAGCTTAGCTGTTAATGACAATAGCGTGGCCAGTATGTTAATAGCCCGATACAAAGGAATGGCTCGGCTCTCGGCCGTGTGGCTTTGTGTGGATATGAGCAGAGCAAAGCCAGTTTGCAGGGAGGTTCTTCCCTAAAGCAATGGAGAGGCTTAAGTTGCCTGCCTAAATGAGGTTTGGAATGTACAACCATTAACGGCCGCGCCCCAGATGTGCTTGTCCAGGGGACCTCTGCAAACATGTGGAGCAGCGTGGCACAGAAAGGTAAAGCAAAGGCCAAATTATTTGATATCAAAAGGATATCTAGTGTTCTCACCAGACATATCATAACCGTCAGATTATGCTGCCTCAGAGTGTAGTGGAGTCTCCTTCTTTGGAGGTTTTTAAGCAGAGGCTAGATGACCATCTGTTGGGAGTGCTTTGAAGGTGTTTCTGCATGGCAGGGCTTTGGACTGGATGCCCCTTGGGGTCTCTTCCAACTCTATAATTCTATGATTCTATGAATCAGCACGTTCCAGACCCCTTTGTCAGTCGCATGGGAAAGCCATTATGGCTTTGTCAGTGCACCCCTTCAGGGTGGGAAATCTAATATATCAAAGTCAAAATTTGTTTGTTGTGCCAGGCAAAGACCTCATATGATTGGCTGTGTCAGGGAAGAAGACCTCATATGATTGGCTGCCTAAGAAGATTCTATGGAATCCTGGGGTTTGCAGTTTAGGGAGGTGCCTTTAGAATTCTGAGCCAGAGAGCTCTGAATAGGCTGGTTGCTACGGAGAGGAGGCCTAACAGGAACGAGGAGGGCAGCATATTCTCTCAGGAACCCAATCTCTGTATGTTAATAACTCTGAATACAGATTGGATTGGGGAATATGGGGAAAAGTTACAGGTACGGGACAAGGCAGTTTGGAGAATTACAGACACAGGATCTCAAATCTTTCTAACAAGTATTACATAAGGGAAAATAAATTCCCAGGCAACTCCAGGTATATATGCTAGTAGTGTATAAAAACCTTAGCTTCGATCCCAGCCAATCACAGTACACAGTACATAGTGCTCCAAACCGCTGCTCTTCTGTGCTACCTTTGGATGCTGTCTGAGCCCCTCTGCTGGGGCCTCCTCCTTCAGGACTGGTAACTATCATCCTTTCTGTCCAATCTTTCTTTATCCTACCTTTCTTGCCTCACTTTCTGATAGCCTTGTACAGTTATTAAGAGTGCCTGATTTCTTGTATGTTTGTCAACTTTGTTAACTTTAACAAGGGTCCTCGCTACAGTGAGTACTGGTATACACAGGTGAAAAGGTCCTGCCGTTACCCTCCTCTTGCAGGTCTAGTTTAATCTATAATTTTTCCCTAAATTCTAAGGAGATACTGGAATGGCAGGTGGACCTAAACGTCCTCCACCTCTTAGGGTAACAGGGCCTCTGGGCAGCATCTAGTTGCATTTTTGCAATCAGGAGGGCAAATAAGACAGCATTCTTTTGGACCTCTGAGTGATCCAGAGAATGACATATTCTTGGTGTTCCAAGATGCATAACCAGTTGCTGCCTGGGGGCCCCCCACTCTCCTGGCCATTAAAGGCTGTGATGGTGTCCTTTGGCAGCTGAGAGTGTTACCCTGTATTCTGGGGGTCCCGGGAGAGGCGCCCAAATAACCAAGCAAAAACAGAAGATGGGGAAATTAACTCGAGCATTCTTTTAAGCTAGCTAGAGGCAGGGTAACTTAGCAGGGATCTTGTAACCCAATGTCTACGGGGTCAGGTCAGAAGAGCGGTCAGACAAGTTTTAAAATAGTAAAAATGATAGCTTTATTAAAGGACAAACAACAGAAAAGACAACACAAGTGAACAGCTAACTTAGAAATTAGAGTTTTCGGGGGAAATGGGTAATACAACACCTTATCTCATAGTCCTGGAGAGAAGCAGAGGATTGCAGGGAGAAAGATCAGCGCGGTTCACTGAGGGGAGCTCTCTGGACAAACCGACAGCAAGGCTGGATGAAACTCAGGAGCGATCTGAGGAGGACTTGGAATCAGGGACTTTTTATAGGGTGGATTGTGCCTACTGGCCATGCCATGCTCGGTGAGAACAATGTGAGTTTGGAGCGGAACAAAGCTTTGGGAAAGGTCAAGTTTTGCATGATCAGCTTAGCACAGAGTTAACAATAGAGTAGCCAGTATGCAAATGGCTTAGCATTGCAAGAGTGCCGGCTTGAGGCCGAACGTCTTTGTGTAAAGTCGCGCTTAAGCAAGGTGTGTCTGCAAAAGAGGTCCCTGAAGCAACGGAGTGGCATTAATCTGCCTGCCTAAGTGGGGATTGGAATGTCCAACCATTAACTGGCCGTGCCTGTTTACGTGCTTGTCCGGTGGCCTCGCCAACACGTGGAGCAGGGTGGCAGAAAAAGGTCAAGTGAAGGCCAAATAAGTTTGATATGAAGAGATATCTAGTGCTGTCACCAGATATGTCTGAACCATAGTAACAAGAGGTCATCTGTACGTATTAGGTCGGGAGGTTGTTGAGGAAGAAGACAGAATAGGAGTTTATGCCTGAGTATGTCACCAACAGGATTATATCTGCGAAACAGTTTTTCCTCCGCCAAATTGCAGACTTTGATACTTGTCTAATATTACAGAGCAGTTAACTAGGTTTACCATCACAAAGGCCGTAACTTCTTTAATGCATGTGTTTTTGACCCTATTTGACCCTTTTTCCTGGGCTGTGCAGGTCTCAGACTTCTGTTTGTGGCACATGGGATCAAATACCCCTGTATGACCAATTCTATTTGCATCAAAAGCAAAACAGGTGTTAAGGGGAAAGTCTGTCGCTTTCTCTGCTTCTTCTTCTCTGGTTCTTCATTTTTTTTTAAATAATCTTTATTTTTCCCATATGTCTACAGAACGGTTTTCTCTGGCATGACTTTCAACTATGTGAGTTGCCATTGTGCCCTCTTAGTTGAAACATCCAGCATTTTTCAGGGGAACACACTATGCTGGATGCCCTGCTAAGTCTCAAAAGCTCCAGCAAAACACTTCTAATAATGCTGCACTTGATAGGGAAAACTAGCAGAGCACCCTGAACATAGTTTGATATTTGGGCCAGTCCTGTGTTGCATTGCTTCAACAACCCAGAATACTGATTTTAGAGAGGACTGGTAATATCTTATCCTGTGATTAGAAGCTTCAGCTGCCAATCACAAAACCGTGCATCTTCCACTTCTTCTGCCTTCTACCTTGGTATCTCCCTTAACTGGAGAACTTTGGGGAAATGATGTCTTTTTTTTAAAAAAGGCACAAATCTATCTGTCTAGCTAGCTAGCTATCTGATTTATATCCCAATATTGCACTCTATATCTTGGGAAAGATTGAACGTGACATGGTGGTTCGAGCATTGGCCTACGACCTTGGAGGTCAGGGTTTGATTCCCTACTCAGCTGTGGAAACACGTTGGATAACCTTGGGTGTGTTGCACACTCTCAGCCCCAGAAAACCCCATGATAGGTTCACCTTAGGGTAACCATAAATCAGAGACAAAACTGCTCCATGTCCTAGTCTCTGGAGCAGCAGAAAACAAGCTTGCTCCATCTTCAACATGACATCCCTTCAAATATTTAAACATGGCTCTCATGTCTCCATTTCAGCTTCTCTTCTCTGAGCAAAACATGCCTAACTCTCTAAGTCGTTCTTCATAGGGCTTCATGGTTTCCAGGCCTTTTCCTATTTTGGTAATCCTCTTCTGGACATGTTCCAGCTTGTCAACATTCTTCTTGAATTGTGGTGCCCAGAACTGGACATGGTATTCTAGACGAGGTCTAATCAAAGCAGAATAGAGTGGCATTATTATTATTACTTCCCTTGATCTTCCCTTTTGTCTTCTGCTGTCTTCCATTACTGCAAATTAAGTTCAAAGTATAAAAGTAATTTGCACACAACTAACCCAGCAAGAGAGGGAGGAGAGGAGAGGAAAGAGAGAGGGGGCAGAATTCTGACATTTCCAGAAACCTTAAGTAAATGCAAACTTCTGTGGCTTCTTGTGTGTGTGTGTGTGTGTGTGTGTGTTCCCATGAACAACTTTTGCCATTTTGACCACACTCTGAAATTGCTTGAACACTTGTGTCCCAATTTTCATCTGTGAAATGTTGGAGAGTATGTTCCCGTTGGCTCCCCAAGAGTTTGGGTCTATTTGCAGGTTACCCAAGTTGGACATTTAATTTAGCAGATGAAACCAGCCCTGTTCCTGGCCCAGTTTCACTCCTCCCACACACCACACCTTGTGAAATTTTTAGTCCTGTCATATGTGGGCAGGTGAAAAGAGAGATCTCTCTGTACCAGAACTCTTGGCGAGGTAAATCAAAGCAGCCTCAGGAAAGGTGAAAAGAAATAGCTCATTTTACTGTATTTATATTGACCAGAATTGAGCAGATAGTTAGCCTCTTACACAAGTAGCCCCATTGACTGAACTGTTGAATGGTAAGTCAGTAGATTCAAAGTTGGAATATTTGTTAGCATTGGACCCAAGAACATTGGATCTTGGCTTTGAGCATTGGGATCTTGGAGACCAGGATTCGATTCCCCACCATGCTGGCTTACCTGAACATGACAATGAAAAAATCAGGCAAGAAGAAACCCACCACGGAATGTTACTGCATTTGCTAACCCGGATTTGGGGCTGCTAGATATCATTTTGATATCAATAATTTGGGTCTCTTCCACCACCCCTCTCCACGTGTTTGTGAGGCCCCCGGACAAGCACAGAACTAGGCTTGGCCACTAAATGCTGCAATATCCCAACACAATACAGGCAGGCCAGAAATAGCCAGATCACCGCTTTAGGAGACCTCTCTGCAAACACCCTCATTATGTGTGCACGCTGCTTACAAAGAATTCCCTGCCCTGAGCAGGCAACTTGCAAGCTAAATACCCAATTGTCAAGCACTGAGCATTTGCATACTGTCTACCTCTTTGTTAATTCGGACCTAACTCAATCATGCTAAATTCTGACCTTTCCAAAGCTTTGTCTCACGCCCGAAACTCATTGTTTTCCCCAAGTACAGAATAGCCTGCAGTTACATTTCTCCCTATAAAAACCCCTTCCTCGGATCGCTCCAAACTTCCATCCAGCCTTGCTGCAACTTTGTTTGGTGAGCTGTCCCCTCAGACCCATGTACTGAGACTCCAGACCAACAAACTCAATCTTCAGACTTCTCCGGGCTTCAGGACAGGTGTCATATCACCCAATTCAACCATCCCTCTCAAAATCCCTCTATACCACTCCAACCTTTATTTTCTATAGTTACTTGCGTGAGTGTGTTGCATACACTGTTTTTCTGTATTTAATAAAAATCTCAATTATTCTTATAACTTGGTGTGCTCCTTGGCATGGCCTGACCCCATAGACATTGGGTAAAGGATTCCACTGCGTTGCCCTGCCTCTCGCATTGCTAACTTGTGCTCATAGCTAATTTCCCCAAACTTAGCTAATTCAGAGTGCATATAGGTGTACCTCCTGGGACCCCCAGTAAACAGGGTAACAGGAATCTTCTGCAATTGCAATGTTTCTGCAGGAAAATGTTGCATTTTTTAGCATAAGACCCTGTTTTCAGGAACAAATGTTAGCTGAAAAACTTGAAACATGACAAATCCTTGAAAAATACATTGAAAAAACTCTTGTAAACATAGAGATATGGAGCCGAAAGGAATCCAAGGGCCATCCACTCCATTCCTGGCCAATGTAGGAATGCACAATTAAAGCACTCCAGAAAAATGACTATCCAGTTCTGTCTAGAGACCTCCAAAGGAGGAGAGTCCAGCAATTTAGAAAGTAGTCTATTCCATGCTGAAAAGTTCTTACAGTAAAGATTTTCTTCCTAATCTTTAGGTGGAATCTCTTCTATTAATTTGCACCCATTGAGTCACATTCTAGTCTCTGCAGCAGGAGAAAGCAAGCTCATTCCATCTTCTTTGTGACTTCCCTGCCCATCCAGCAAATACAGATCCTTCTTTACGGGTTTCCCGAACCACTGGGCCAACCCAATCATTCATAGGGGTTACATGGGCATTTGGGGAAGCCCATGGTGCTGGGCTAAAAACTCCTAATGGGGCTGGATTCATTTCCAGTGTCTTGGGGTACCTCTGCTGTATTGTGTTTGCAGTCATGACTGCCACATTTTTTCCCCCTAAATCCTATTTCTTTCTATTCCATTGCTGTCACAAATATGCTTGGAAAGGACTGTACTTTGTTTTTAGTTTCTTCTGAACTGCCTTGAGTTCTGTATTGGGAGAAAAGCAGAGTAGGAATTAAGTAAATATTAAATCAATCCATCAGTCAACAAATAGTGATGGGAGTAGATCCACTGACTTCCTTGGGTTTTGCCAAATCTTGAAATGTCGTTCAACAGCAGATTGAGTGGGTGTACTCTAGCGGGGGCTAGGCAAGAGGATCCCAACCCTTTGTTAGCACTGGGACTCTGCTTTAATGGGCTTGTCACAAAGGCCACTTTAGGCAACAGCTGATGGGAAAGATTATGTCTGGATGCTCTTTGAGAGCGATGCCATTGTTTGTTTGTTTCTGAAAAGAGAAGACGAATGATGTCAGGGAAGATCGGGCCGGAAATTAAATATCCCATCATTTCTCTCCATGATAGCTGTGAAGTCTCTAGCAGAAGAGCTGGCTGGAGTAATAAAAAAAGAGCAACAACCAAGCAGTAATCTATGTCTGAGCAGGGCAGGGTGGGAGATGGAGCCCCCCCCCCAAAAGCAATCAGAAAATCTATCACTGGGACCACTTTCTCATCTCAGCTTGTCTCTTTGAACAGCAAACCTCATATTTCTCCCACTCAGTGTGTGACATCATTCTTTGCTACCTAGACACTGAAAGACCAGGAAAGCATTTTGGCTGAAGTCTCAATTTCTCTCCCTCTCTTTCTCCCTCTCTCTGCTCTCCTGTTACCAGGCTGTACACTCCTACTCCAAGATATGCTTTAATTGGCAAAATTTATATAAATTATATCCTGCCATGGCTGGGAGCCTGTTAGCAAAGAGGAACTGGCTGCACATGTGCATTGCAAAACTAGGTCAGATATAGATCTCAGGACATGACTGGGTCATAGTCAGGGAAACACCAGTGACAATGGACTGGCAGATGTCCCTCAACAATTTAACCTTTAGAAACAATAGCGCCTGAAACTGCTTACTGATTGTCTCCGACCTTCTCCCTTTGTCCATCTTTTTTTTTGTTCCCCTAACCTGTCCCGCCATTAAGGTGCTATCACAATTTCCATCAGTCCTTTGTCACCTACTGCTAAGGCCATTAGCCTGTTCTAGGCCATTTCCGCACTAGCCTGTTATAGTGCGATGATTCCACTTTCAACATCTTGGGGAATCGTGGGGTTTGCAGTTTCGGGAGGGGCCAGCCAGCCCCTCCCAAAACTGCAAACCCCAGGATTCCCCAGGATGTTGAAAGTGGAATCATCGCACTATAACAGGCTAGTGCGGAAATGGCCCTAGACTCCATTTTCCACTTTCTGGGTGCTGTTATCTGCTTTGCCAGAGAGCCATTCACACCTTTCTCCTCAGGGTGGAAAAGGAGTATTTAAACTCTGGCTCTGCACCAGATAACTTGTAGTACTTCTGCCTGCTGGCAGTCACTCTGCTGCTCCGATTCCCATTTTGTACTACCCTTGGACTCCTAGTCTAAGCTACACCGTTTCTTCTCTGCTGGATCGGTAAATATCACTCACTTCACCCTAAACTCTCATTATCCAAACTTTTCCTCCCTCTTCCTTCATTTAGCCTTGTGTGGTTGCTTGGTTCTTGTGTGTGAGAGATTGTTTATTCCCCCAGTAAAACAAACAAGCTTACTTTTGAATCTCTGGCTGGTTTTTCCCTGCACTAGTATAGGCAGGTGTAAAAGATCTTGTAAGGTTATCACCCTTTTGCAGGCTTCCTCTGTGAGCTAACATTTCCCACTGCTTCACAGAGGCACTGGCATCACAGGTGGAGCCCTGAGTTACCCACATTTTGGAGTAACACTCCTTCTCTCCCTCCCCCACCAAATAAGTGTGGAGTTTAGTAGCAGCTTTTCCTTTGGAGCCAAATCTTATTTAGACAGGGATGCAGGTAGCAGGGCCTTTTCTCTGAGTCTCCAGGTGAGAGATGAGGGTGAAACTTTTCTGTTTTTTCTGGACTCAGGTCTAGGCAAGCACCATGCTTCTGTCCCTGGACCCAGGTGTAAACACAGAAAGGATCCTGTGATAACTGAAGCCTCTGGTCAGAGCTGCTGCTGCTGAGCAGCAGCTGTTGGTCCCTGTTGCTCAGGGTGGAGATGATGAGCAGCAGCTGTTGGACCCTGTGGCTCTGGCTGGAGACGAGTCCTGCAGCTCAAGAGCTCCTCCTGCTGCCATGGACCAAGCAGGCTTGGATGTTTCTCTGTTTGCTTCTTTAGGGCAACAGGGATCTGATTCTGAAGATGGTTTGGAGCCTGTGCCAATCAGCCCACAAACAAGACAGAGACTCAAGAGAGCTGAGCAAAGGGAGGCTTCCTTGATTAAGTTCAAGAAGCGGTGACTGGCCACACCTCTGCCTGGGCTATATAACTGCCTGCCTGGAAGACTTCCTTTGCTTTTGGCGAACTTTTTATAAGCCCTCTCCTTGCGTGTTCCTTGCTTCCTGCAACTGGCTCTGTGGGTTGATCTCGTGGCTCCAGACCCCTGGATTTTGGACTCTGACTATGGCTTTCACTTGTTGCTCTGCCTTAGGTAAATGGACTGCCTATGAACAATTGCTTGCTTTGACTCCTTCTGGTGGGACTTTGCTATCTCTCCCACTCCCTTCTCTGGGCTGGCTTGCTGCCTGGGTCTCTGACCTTGACAGGTCCTCCCCAAGAGCCACAACACAGAGGCCCTTTTCACACACAGTTTCTGTTGCACGAGGGCCCCTTGAGCATTGCATAAATGGGAACATCGGTCCGTATGACATTATCCCATTCACGTGATGCTCACGAGCCTAAGGTGGGCAGCGCGTGCATTTTTTATTTTTGGCTGGGAGCCGAAAATACTGCGCGGTCGTGCAGTGCTCCCGGGGCCCTTGTGCACTTACCTGCGTGTGGTGCATCGAGCGAGCCAGGCTGGTCACGCTTCCTCCCCCAGCGCAGCCTACAGCTCCCAGGCTGTGCTGTAAAAGGAAGGGGTGAGGCAAGAGGCTGCTTGCGCGAATGGCACCCCCCACCTCTGCGAGCAGGTAACATGCGGAAAGGACCATAGACATGAACAGACCAATAGTTACTGCAGCCCAGCATAGTTGAGAAAGGGAAAGTCCACGAAACTCAGAGCACTTATACAGGGAAGTGAAATCATGGATGTGGGGGAACCACTGTATGTAGCATCATAACTGTGGTGCTTATACATACGCAAAGACCATGACAGAATCAAACCACAGAAATGTTGTCTTAATGACTGCTGGCCAGCCTAGCTCAGGAATGAGCAACTGTCAGTGGTTTGCCAAATGAAGATTTTCCACTGTCTCCTCAAACAAAAAAACATAAAACAACAACAAATGGACAAATGAACAAAATCTAATCAAGCACATCCAAACGGTACAATGGGGGACATGGCTGTAGTCCACCTGTAATTATTTGGGGGAGCACAAGGATTAATTTTTGGATTTCCAACCCCCATCCAGATAATGAATCTGGCTAACCTGAATGAAATTCGGAGAGAGGTAATTTTAGTTTGGCCAGACATACGAAGCTGTTATAGGAAAGGGAATAATCCCAGGTTGGCACCAGAATAATTTAATCCTGTTCTCTTTCTGGGAAAATGCTTGTGTTCCTATTGCCACCTTAAGCATCTATTAAGCATCTGAAAGCAAACAGAAAATAAATGAGACAATAGCTTTTCTGGGTGAATTGCAGGAAATCCAGGCAGGCTATACCTGAAAGCCTGTTCATCTGGTTACATGATTATATTCTGCTTGCCACTCCACGGATATTGCTAAGCCAACACAGATGGCCGAACATAGATTGCTCCCATAACAAGTGAACGACGCATTTTTTCTTGCAGGTATTGATTGTGAACAGTGGATTAGACCAAGTGTTACAGCAGTCAGGAAAATGATATTGTAATGAGCGAACAAGCTGAGCTGCGGGAAACAAATCTCCAGGAAATGTTCTGAAAATGTGCCAGTAGTGATACACAATGACATGCCTGGCTTAGAAATGCATACCTTATCCAAATCTGGGCTTGGTGGTTGTTATCCTCTTGGTGACAAATGTGTCCGTAAGCCCCTTTTTGGACAAGAAACAGAGGGCTATCCTTTTCCCATTCGACTCCTTTCCAAAAATCTCTCATCACTCGGGAGAGGCTCCTGCTGCTCCTTATTACTAAATTGAAGGAGATGGAAGGGGTAGAGACAATGCAAACCATGAAGATTCGTAGAATCATAGAATCATAGAATCATAGAAATTCAGAGTTGGAAGAGACCACACAGGCCATCCAGTCCAACCCCCTGCCATGCAGGAACACCCTCAAAGCAATCCCGATAGATGGCCCTCCAGCCGCTGCTTAAAAACCTCCAAGGAAGGAGACTCCACTACACTCCGAGGCAGCAGATTCCACTGCCAGACAGCCCTGACTGTCAGGAAGTTCTTCCTGAGGTTCAGGTGGAATCTCCTTTCCTGCAGCTTGAATCCATTGCTCCTTGTCCTGGTCTCTGGAGCAGCAGAAAACAAGTCCCCTCCTTCCACTACGTGGCATCCCTTCAAATATTTAAACAGGGCTATCATGTCCCCTCTTAACCTCCTCTTCTGCAGACTAAACATACCCAGCTCTCTAAGTCTATCCTCATAGAGCTTCATAGCTTCCAGGCCTCTCACCATTTTGGTCGCCCTCCTCTGGACTTGCTCCAGCTTGTCAATATCCTTCTTGAATTGGGGTGCCCAGAACTGGACACAGTATTCAAGATGGGGTCTAACCAAAGCAGAGTAGAGTGGTACCAGTACCTCCCTCGATCTAGACACCATACTCCTATTGATGCAGCCAAGAATTGCATTGGCTTTCTTGGCTGCCACATCACACTGCTGACTCATGTTCAGCTTGTGGTCTATGAAGACTCCTAGATCCCTTTCACACGTACTGCTATCCAGCCACGTGTCCCCCATCCTATATTTGTGGATTCCATTATTTCTACCTAAGTGTAGGACCTTACATTTCTCTCTGTTGAATTTCATTTTGTTCGCCCTGGCCCAGCTCTCCAATCTATCCAGGTCATTTTGAATTTTGATCCTGTCCTCTGGCGTATTAGCAACCCCTCCCAATTTGGTGTCATCTGCAAATTTGATCAGCATGCCCTCTATTCCTTCATCCAAGTCATTGATAAAAATATTGAACAACACTGGGCCCAGGACAGAACCCTGTGGCACCCCGCTAGTCACTTCTCTCCAGGATGAAAAGCAGCCATTCGTGATCACCCTTTGGGTTCGGTCGGTCAACCAATTACAAATCCAACTAACGGTAGCCCTGTCCAGCCCACATTTTACTAGCTTCGTTGCAAGAATGTCATGGGGAGCTTTGTCAAAGGCCTTACTGAAATCGAGATATGCTACATCCACAGCACTCCCTTCATCTATCAAGCTAGTAACTCTGTCATAAAAAGAGATAAGATTAGTCTGGCATGACTTATTTTTGAGAAATCCATGTTGACTTCTCGTGATTACCGCGTTGCTTTCTAAATGATTAGTAACTGACTGTTTAATGATCTGCTCCAGGATCTTTCCGGGTACTGATGTCAGGCTGACTGGGCGATAATTATTTGGGTCCTCTTTTTTTCCCTTCTTGAAGATGGGGATAACATTTGCTCTCCTCCAATCTGCTGGAACTTCTCCTGTCCTCCAAGATTTCTCAAAAATTATAGCAAGTGGTTCCGAAATGACCTCTGCCAGCTCTTTTAATATCCTAGGATGCAATTCATCTGGCCCTGGAGACTTGAATTCATCCAATGCGGCCAGGTATTCCTGTACCACCTTCTCTACTTATTATGTGCCTCATTTCCTCTGCTTCCTCCCCTGCTCCCCAACCGCCAGGTTGAGTGCTTGTATCCTTCTGGGAAAATACGGAGGCAAAGAAGGTGTTAAGTAGCTCTGCCTTTTCTCTCCCCCCTGTGAGTAATTCGCCATCTTCTCTGCGTAGCGACCCTACTGTCTCTTTCTTTTTCCTTTTGCTGCGGACATATTTAAAAAAACCCTTTTTATTGTTTTTAATGTCTCTGGCCAGCCTAAGCTCGTTCTGTGCTTTAGCCTTTCTGACTTCCTCCCTACATCTCCTAGCTACTTGCTTAAATTCTTCTTTGGTGGTTTCCCCCTTCTTCCATTTCCTATACATGTTTCTCTTAACTCTTAGCTCAGCTGAGAGTTCTTTAGTCAACCATTCTGGTTTCTTCAGATGCCTTCCATTTTTCCTCCTTATTGGCACTGTTTTAGACTGTGCCTTCAGTATCTCCTTTTTAAGGAACTCCCATGCCTCCTGAACTCCTTTCCCTTTCACTATTCCTGACCACGGAATTCCAGCCAGCAGCTCCCTAAGTTTACAGAAGTCCGCTTTTTTAAAATCTAAGATGAGTGTCTGGCTACCCTTATCTTCTCCTTCCCACTGAATGCTAAATTCCAACAGGGCATGGTCACTCCCCCCTAAAGATCCCACCACTTCTCCTCATTCACAAGGTCCTCCCTGTTGGTCAAGACCAGATCTAGAATATTTGATCCCCTTGTTGCCTCTTCCACCTTCTGGACCATGAAGTTGTCTGCAAGACAAGCAAGAAACTTGCTGGACCTTGCTGTCTTGGCAGAGTTTGACTGCCAGCATATATCCGGGTAATTGAAATCTCCTATTATTACTGTATCCCTCCTCTTTGAATGTGCAGTCATTTGGTTGAGGAAGGCATCATCCAAGTCCTCAGCCTGGGTTGGAGGTCTGTAGTAAACCCCCACCAGAATATCCCTATTGTTTCTCGCTGCCTTAATTCTTACCCAAATGCTCTCTACCTGGCTTTCTGGGTTTAAGTCCTGGATCTCTTCACAGGTGAAAACATCCTTGACATACAAGGCTACTCCTCCTCCTTTCTTGTTTGGTCTATTTTTACAAAACAGGCTATACCCCTCTATTCCTGTATTCCAATCATGAGACTCATCCCACCAGGTCTCAGTGATGCCTATCAAATCGTATTTATTTTCTTGTACTAGGAGTACAAGCTCATCCTGCTTGTTTCCCATACTCCGTGCATTAGTGTAGAGACACTTAAGTCCCTGGGCCCTTCCTGCAAGTCCTGTACTATTGATTCTACTCCTCCCGCCATTGGCCACTTGTACTACTTGTCCAGTATCATTTGGGCCTTTTCCCCCTGTGTTCTCTGAGTCCTTGCCCTGAATAATATTGTCCCCCTCCCCAGTGGAACTTAGTTTAAAGACCTCTTAATCTTCCTTGCAAGACTGTTAGCAAAAACATTCCTGCCAAGTTTTGTGAGGTGCAGCCCATCCCTCGCCAGAAGCCCATGTTCATGGAAATTCAGGCCATGTTCCAAAAACCCAAACCGTTGTTGGCGGCACCATGTGCGGAGCCAGTTGTTGACCTCTACTATTGCCCTTTCCCTATGTGCGCCGTATCCTTGAACAGGGAGGAGAGACGAAATGACCACCTGCACACCAAGGTCCTTAAGCTTTGTCCCCATTCAGCTGGTCTCAGCTCGAGGGGGAAGGAAAAGGGCACACTTTCATTTTTTCCTACCTCCACCAAGCTGAGACTGGTTGCTTCTCTGTGGCTTGAATTGCCTCTCCATTAGTCTGCCTTTCCCCATTGGTAAGCAACAGAAACATCCCAAGGCTTTGCAGTTGCAAGCGATGGGATGATATAGAGATACATGCGCAGAACTACACTCGCCACAGAATCTTGGCCACAATTTGCAAATTCAGAGACCTAAAGGGGTTCTGGAGAAGTAGTACTGCCCTTTAGTGTGGATGTGTGTTTCTGAGGCTGGAATCCTGTCGGTGTTTTACATACACCTAAGTTCTCTTATGCATGCATGGTACTTTTTTTGCCCATTGCATAATACCTGTTTATAATATCACAGTTGCCTAAGCAGAATTCCAAAAGTGCATTTGTTCATTCACAGGTATGTAACTCCACCAATGCCTTCAGCGTGTCCCTTGCTTCACTGAGACCATTTCTGCACTGGACTGTTATAGCGCTTTGATTCCACATTCAACATCCTATGGAATCCTGGGGTTTCCAGTTCTGGGAGGGGCCGGCCAGATGTTGAATGTGGAATCAAAGTGCTATAACAGTCCAGTGCAGAAGTGTCCTGGGATTGCAGAAACAGCCACTGGTTACCCTTCTGTTGCACAACAGGACAACAAGCAGGCACACTGGCACAGACACATCCAGTTGCACAGTGTCATTCTTTGGCAGGAGAATGCAACCGGCACTTAATTGTGTGAGTGTAGATTTGCACTGCATGACAACAAGGTAGGATCCCAGTGTATAGTGGATATGTGAAGATGATGCAATAACATTCATTCCCTAAAAGAAAAGAAGGAAGTGTCAGTATGGAACCCTGTTGGGGGGAAAAGGACACCCTCCGTGAGGTTCCACCCCTCTCCCATTTTGGGACTTCATTGTTAGAAATTGTTCATACAAAAAATACACATGGGCTTGATTCCTATCTGAATCATAGAATTATAAAACAAGTAGGGGCCCCATAAGCCTCTGAGCCCAAACTCTTGCTGAGTGCAGGAACCCCAGCTAGACAACAGATGGTTTTTATTCATATTTTACCTATTTCTTATTCTGCTTTTTTTTTTCACAACAAGACAACCTCAGCAGCTTATGACAAGGGCCCCCTTGCTTGTCAATGCTTCTTTCTTCCAGCTTACTTAAGTCACACCACACGGTGAACTGTGGAACTCACTGCCACCAGATGTTGTTAGAGCTGCCACGTTGGACGGCTTTACAAGAATCTGGCTTTACTGGCCAGATTCATGGAGAATGGGGCTATCTACAGCTACAAGCCAGGATGGGTAAGCATCACTTCCCATGTCAAAGGAAGCATGTTTCTTTGCATCAGTTCCTAAGGAACCCAAAATGGAGGGTGGTGCTGGTGGCCTTCCCAACTGGTTGGCCAGAGACATTGGTCAGACTTCACCTGGAAATACTGTGTCCATTTCTAGGCAACACAATTCAAGAATGATATCTACAAGCTGGAACGTGTCCAGAGGAGGGTGACCAAAATGGTGAAGAGTCTGGAAGCCATGAAGCCCTATGAAGAATGGCTTAGGGAGCTGGGGATGTTTAGTCTATAGAAGAGAAGGTTATGAAGTGGTGTGATAGCCATGTTTAAATATTTGAAGGGATGTCATATGGAGGATGGAGCAAGCTTGTTTTCTGCTGCTCCAGAGACTAGGACAAGGAGCAATGGCTTCAAACTTCAGGAGAAGAGATTCCATCTAAACATTAGGAAGAATTTTCTAATGGTAAGAGCAGTTTGGCAGTGGAATACACTGCCTAGGAGTGTGGCAGAGTCTCCTTTGGAGGTTTTTAAACAGAGGATGGATGGCCATCTGTTGGGAGTGCTTTGATGAGTGTTCCAGCATGGCAGAGGGTTGGACTGGATGGCCCTTGTGGTCTGTTCCAACTCTATCATTCTATAGTTCTATAAACAAAGTATTGCACTAGATACGCCTGTGCTCTATTCCAGCATAGTTCTTCTTCTGATCTTATAATTTTTTCTGAGTTTTTTTTCTTCTTAAAGCATGCCCTGATCACAAAATGATTGTTAAGAAGATGGAGGCTAAAGGTGTTTGAGACTGGGTCAGACTGTCTCTGGAAGGCTGTCATGACCGAAAGAAGTATAAAAATAGTTGATATTTTCTCCCACGAATTTACAAATATCCAGGGTTACTGGGGAATTGCACTTGAAAAGGAAATTGCTCTGTGAAAAAATTCTGTGTTTGTTTATTTCATATTTCATATTCTTCCAAGATCAGTTGAATCATCTCTTAGCAGAGAGACTTAGATCCTTTTTATTTTTTATTTGAAAGACAAATAACTTAACAAAATTGAACAGAACAAAATAGACTTTGCAGAATGCCAGTATTCCTTAACAAAGCATATAATAAATGCATACACTTAGGTCCTACTCTTAGGTCCTACACTTAGGTAGAAAAAATGGAATACAGAAATATAGGATGGAGGACACGTGGCTGGATAGCAGGATGTGTGAAAGGGATCTAGGAGTCTTCATAGACCACAAGCTCAACATGAGTCAGCAGTGTGATGCGGCAGACAAGAAAGCCAATGCAATTCTCGGCTGCATCAGTAGGAGTATGGTGTCTAGGTTGAGGGAGGCACTGGTACCACTCGACTCTGCTTTGGTTAGACCTCATCTTGAATCCTGTGTCCAGTTCTGGGTACCCCAATTCAAGAAGGACATGGTCAAGCTGGAGCAGGTCCAGAGGAGGGCAACCAAAATGGTGAGAGGCCTGGAAGCCATGAAGCCCTATGAGGACAGACTTAGAGAGCTGGGTATGTTTATTCTGCAGAAGAGAAGGTTAAGAGGGGACATGATAGCCATGCTTAAGGAGTGGGCTTGTTTTCTGCTGCTCCAGAGACCAGGACAAGGAGCAATGGATTCAAGCTGCAGGAAAGGAAATTCCACCTGAACCTCAGGAAGAACTTCCTGACAGTCAGGGCTGTCCGGCAGTGGAATCTGCTGCCTCCATGGAGTGTAGTGGAGTCTCCTTCCTTGGAGGTTTTTAAGCAGAGGCTGGATGGCCATCTGTCGGGAGTGCTTTGAAGGTGTTCCTGCATGGCAGGGGGTTGGACTGGATGGCCCCTGGGGTCTCTTCCAACTCTACATTTCTATGATTCATACCACACACACACACGCACACATTTCTTTTTGTAGCCTTTAATTTAAAGTGTCATTCCAAAGGTCAGCACCATGAGAACCAGGTGAATCTAGATAACCTCTGCTTCCATTAATAAATGAAATTAAAAGAAAACAATTTGTAATAAAGGAGTAATCTTGGAGTTCATTTCTTGAGTTGCAGTCTCGTTGTGTCAGTTTTTCCATCAAAGCAAGAGATCACAGTTTCTCATATTGTTACTTCGGCCCAGGCCTACCCAGTGATAGCACTTGATATCATTTTTGATATCAAAACAATTCAACCTTCCTCTGCCACCCCGCTCCACGTGTTTGCGAGGCCTCCGGACAAGCACATAAGCAGGCGTGGCCGGTAATTGTTGGGCATTCCATTCTCCACCTGGGCAGGCAGAACAGAGCCACTCCGTTGCTTCAGGGACCTCTCCTGCATGCACCTTTTGCTTAAGCGCGACTCTAACAAAGGCGCCCGGCTCTGGGCCGATAGTCTTGCAAAGCCAAACTAAGCACCTTGCATTTGCGTACTGGCTACACTATTGTTAAATCAGTGCTAAGCCAATCATGTTAAATTTGACCTTTTCCAAAGCTTTGTCCTTCTCCAAACTGGCATCGTTCTCCCCGAGTATGGCATGACCTGCGGTCACAATTCACCCTATTTAAACCCTCCGATTCCGAGACCACGTCGGATCGCTCCGGACTTCCACCTCGCCTTCATGCCTTTTGTCTGACGAGCTCCCTTCAGCGAACCGCACTGAGCTTTCTTCCCCACCATCTTCCAGCTTCTTCAGGACTACGAGAAAGGTGTCGTATCACCCATTTCCCCCGAAAACTCTTATTTCTTATTCCTTAGTTAGCTGTGAGTGTTTGTGGTGTCTTCACTGTTTGTTTGTCCTTTAAAAAAACATCATTTTTGCTATTTTAAACCTGTCTGACTGCTTATCTGACCTGACCCCGTAGACGCTGGGTTGCAAGATCCCTGCTAAGTTACCCTGCCTCTCGCTAGTTTTAGTGAGTGCTCCAGCTAATTCTCCCCAGAATTGTGTTTGTGTTTGGTTATTTGGGAACCCTTCCCGGGACCCCCAGAGCACAGGGTAACAATACCAGGATCCAAAGTGAAACCGGATAGGCTTTTCCACTTTTGACAAACTTCTAGACAAAAAGAAAAACAAACAAAACACCTTTTATTTTTAATACTAATGTCAGTTTGTTTTTGCCTATAAACAGTGAGTGCTGGTGAAAAGTGTCATCTTCAGATTTGTTATTTTCAGAGTTCATGTTACTGTGTGTTTCAGAGGAATTCCATCCATTTAACTTTTTAAAACTTTGCTAAATTCATTTTATGCAATTACTTTTTGTTACTTTTTAGAATTGGTTTTCAAAGTGCTTAACAGAACAGTAAAAAAAAAAGCAATTAAAAAAACAATATAAAACATAGTGCATAAGCATGTGTGCATCTCGAGAGGACAAGGAAGAATAAAAAAAGATATTTCCAAAGCATCTTGAATACAATTGAAGTGGGTAGAACTTATTTCAAACTGGCTTAAAACTGTAGTGCAGACAGGGTCATGTCTTGTTATTGTTTTAGAAAACTCTTGCTTTTTAAAAAACATGTTTATTGAAGTTTTCCGAAACTACAATAGTTAAAAAGACTTCCAGCATGGTTTTACACCCACACACGCACACTCTTACACAACACATATTATTATTCCTCAAATTTTCATCCCTATTTCTAAGGCCCTTTTTGCATTAGTCTTCTCGCTCAAGCGGAAAAGGGCGGCTCGCGCAAGAAGCCTTCTCCGGGAGGCTGCCGCTTCCCCCTCCTTCCTTCCGCAGACGAAGGAACGAGCGGGGAAGCGGCAGCCTCCCGGAGGCGGAGGCGGCTCGCGCGTCCGTCCATTCCCTCCCCCGCGCACGCAAGAAAGGCGCTCCTCCTGTCCGCCCCCCGCGCGCGAGAGAGAGAAGGCGCCTGTCCCGTCCGCCCCCCCGCGCGCTCGCGAAGCAGGAAGTGTCGCGCGAGCGCCCCGCCCCGCCCCTTCCTTCCGCAGGGGCGGAGGGAAGGAAGCGCGACCCGGCCGGCTCCCGGACACTCCGCACGAAAGTAAGTGCGCGCGGGCGCCGGGAGCGTTGCGCGAGCGCGGGTGATTTTCGCTTGGAAGCGAAAATCAAAAAACCCACGCTCGTGCCGCTTCAGCCCCGTGAGCCCGGCGGAAGTGGGAGTGCGTCGTGCGGAGCGACGCTCCCACTCCCGCGAGGCTCACGGGGCTGTCGCGCAAGAAAAGGCCCGTGCGAAAAGGGCCTAAGTTTTCTTGCCTGTCTAAACTTATCCTAGGCCATTTCTGCACTAGCCTGTTATAGTGCAATGATTCCACTTTCAACATCCTCTGGAATCCTGGGGTTTGCAGTCCAAAACTGCAAACCCCAGGATTCCAGAGGATGTTGAAAGTGAAATCATTGTGCTATAACAGGCTAGTGCAGAAATGGCCCTAATATCTTTACATTATATTCTGGAAAAGAATTCTGTCACCTAATCAAATGAAATAGTCACAAGTCTAAGATTTAATCGAAACCAATATTTATAATTTCTCTTTCTTTCTTTTTTAAATAATCCATGAAAGGTTGCCATTTTGCTCTGTAAGATTCCAGGGTTTTACCTTAATAAGAACATTAGCTTGTCCATTAATTTTACTACCCAAACATCTATAGTGGGACTTTCCCCCCCCACTTTTCCACCATTTGGCATAAATCAACCTTGCTACTGTTATCATATAACACAGCAATATATCATTATCTTTTTCTACCATGTTCTCATAATCTAACATATTTAGTAAAAAATAACTCAGGTCAATGCTGTAATATATTCCTCAAAATTCTCTCAATAACCGTATTAACTTTCATCCAAGCCTTCCTGCTTTGCTCATGCTCACTGTTACCCTGACTTTTGGGGGTCCCTGGGGGACACCTGGATTTTACAAAGGATGGGGAAATTAGCAGAGCACAGCTTGGCAAAACAGAGGGCAGGGCAACGCAGTGAGAACTTGATCTTATGTTTATGGGGTCAGACTGCACGAGGAAGAGAGAAGACAAGTGTCCTTTTAAATGGTTTTTTATTTGGTAGAATTGGCAGGATGTCCTTACTCTAGCCATTTCCACACTAGACTTTTATAGCGCTATTATTCCACTTTCAACATCCTATGGAATTCTGGGGTTTGTGTCTAGTGCAGAAATGGCCACACACACACATGCACAAATCATTCACTCTTGCAAGCACATAAGGACTATTGACGTTGAAAATCTTAAGAAAGGGAAGAGTTGAAGGGACAAACCATTTCTGCACTATACTATTATAGCACTATTATTCCACTTGTAACATCCTATGGAATCCTGGGGTTTGCAGTTTCGAGAGGGGCCGGCTGGCCCCAGGATTCCAGAGGATGTTGAAAGTGGAATCATCGCGCTATAACAGTCTAGTGCGGAAATGGCCAAATATACTGCACCTGATCTTGAAGGCTGCTGTTTTCAGGAAAACACTGGGACAGATCAGCAGACAAAGAGACAGAGAAAGAGACCCGAAACAGGTCCCAATTATAGGACAGAACATCCCTGGGGGGGGGTGGCAGACCCTTTTCCTGGGAAAGGACAGAAACTGGATTATGAAGATGGACCTCAGGTTTGTAGTTCTAGTGATTTGTGATTGCTAACTTCATCCAGGAGACACTTAGACCATTTCCACACTGGCCTGTTATAGCGCTATGATTCCACTTTCAACATCCTATGGAATCCTGGGGTTTGCAGTTTCGGGAGGGGATGGCAGGCTATAACAGCCTCTGAAACATTACAGCACAACTCCAGAATCTAAAAGAGTCATGATAGAGAAAAAGGAAGAATGATACTGGTGGAATGAGATCCTATGTTGGGGCATCATTGTGTAAATCCCTACAAGCAGATTCAGAATGAAGGTGATGAGGCAACGTGATAGCCATGTTTAAATATTCGAAGAGATGTCACATGGATAATGGAGCAAGTTTGTTTTCTGCTGCTCCAGAGACTAGGACATGGAGCGATGGCTTCAAACCACAGGAAGAGAGATTCCGCCTAAACACTAGGCAGAATGTCCCAGTGGTAAGAGCAGATTGACAGTGGAATACACTGCTGCCTGGAAGTGTAGTAGAGTCTCCTTCTTTGGAGGTTTTTAAAGAGAAACTGGCTGTCCATCTGTCAGGAATGCTTTGATTGTGTCTTCCTGCATGGCAGAATGGGGTTAGACTAGATGGTCCTTATAGTCTCTTCAATTCTAGGATTCTATGATGTTTTTAGACAACACTAGAGTACTTTTTTCCCATCCTTAATCCAGAATCTGTTATTCTCCCAGTAGAAACTTTCTGGAATCTTTTTTTTTTTAAACAGTATAACTACTAGAATCTTTGCTGTGGGAAGAGAGAATCAGAGACCCAATATTTTCTTTCTTATCTACCTGACCGTGGACCTATGCTATAGACCTCAGTGGAAGACAGAAGAATCACAGCCATTTCCCCAGCAGTGTTTGCTGGATTCCATGTCAGTGGGGTGATAATTCCACACAGAGTTTTAGTTCAGGCTTTAAAGGAGGAATCCAAGGTTCTGATCCAATTTGGGGATCAGGTTCAGCTCCATTGATGGCTCTTTTAAATGCAGCCTAAAACCCAGGCCAGGTTAATCAACCACTACTGCCTTTCCCCATTTTTCTACTGAGCTTTGCAAACTCACTCTGGTTGATGTGTAGAATTAGTTTTGACCTTAGCTTGCCAAACTCTGACTCTCAGGGGAAAAAAAATTCCAGTGGACTGAACCCAAGGGGGTAGTGGAATCCCAGCACAAGGAACAGGACTCGGGGAATTTGCCAATCTCTCATTTCTTCACTGAGATATAACAGTCTGTACCATTCCTTGGACATCAGCATTGCACCTGAACCAAAATAGCATCATTAAAGAAATAAAGATGCATTACCAGTAGCGAGTGGGGAGAATTTTTGTTGCGTTTGCAGTTTCACACTGGCTTACATAATTCACACTCCCCACACCAAAGCACGTACCGGAATAGAATTGCACACTTTGCAAATGTTGGCTCGAGCTTGTCAGTTACCAAATACGCACAATGTTTGCATACATTTCCAAAATGAGCAGAAATGCAAGCATTAGGAGAAAGTGTCAACAAAACTGCTTAATCGTTGGGGACAAAACACAATTCCTTTTTGCCAAAAATGGGCTTTAAAATGTGTGCGCTTGAAAAACCGCATACAAAGAAAACATACATTTGGAGAACTGCACAGGAAAACCATACAGTTTTTCACGCTGACTTTTGCAAGATGGATTTTAAAAAGAACGATGGCCAAAAAAATAAAATAAAAAAAATTAAAAAAAAAAAAAGGAAAAGAGAGAAGAAAAAAACAGGGAAGGGAGCATACATGGAATATGAGCATCAGCTAGGCATGTATATTCCTCTAAGACGGCCACATTTCCAAGGAGACATTTTCTTGAAGATGGCAAGTGTAAAATGCACATTTATGCATAGCTAAAGCAGCAAGCTCTTTTGACAAATGAACAATAGATGATAAATGTTTCCAATCTTGGAGCGTGTCTTTGGTGGTGTTGTTGCGGTGGTGTGCCTTTGCTGTTGTGTCCCTTCAAATCACTTCCAACTTACAGGTGACCTTAAAGTCCTCGGGAGAGTTTCTTGATCCAATTTCTTTGGAGAAGGTTTGCAGCCATTGCCTACTTCTTTGGCTGAAATGTTGTGTGATTTGAACCAGGGTCACCTTGTGGGATTAAACAACTAAGCTGAAATTCAGTCCCTGGTCTCCTGGAGTCCTGGTCCAATAGTCATACTTCTACATACATGTGCTCTCAGGTTTTCTCTTAGCAACAGCAAAAGCACACTGGTTGCAACTATACTGACTTTCAGATACATTTGAGGTCATGAGATACGATTTTAAAAAAATATGGGCACCGACAAATGGCCAAAAATAGTTTTAGAACAAAAACAAAAAAAGAGGTTGCAATACATCTAACCACATTGACTTAAAAATACACAAACATACACTCACAGCAACAATCCTGTTAGTGTCTTATGCATGTATAAGTTTCCTTTTGGAAGTGGTTGATTGTTTTTGTACAGTGCAAATCAGCTGTGTTCACATCAAGATTGCAGAAACACAGTTGTGCATACAGCACCATTGAAATTGGAGTACATGGATTTGTATGCACAGAGTGCACCATTGCACATACTCTGCATGTACATTGTTGCTCATTATACCTTGACCCATAAGGCACATTGCACATTCAGATGTGCCTGAGCTTTTGGCTGCATGCTCAGTTGTGCAGAATCTCAACTTACTGATAAACCAGTGTTGCACAACACCCAGGTAATTCTATACTCTGTCTCATCAATGGGATGCACCAGACTGATATTTCCACACATCCCATAAGTGAATTCTGGTGAGAGGGAGGAATTAAAGCAGAGGACCTGATTCTGATCCATCACGCTGGAAATTGCTGGTGGGAGGAGGATAAGAGCATCAGTGTGCTGTGTCCCCATTGACAACATGCCCATCGCTTGCAGCCACTGCTGGTTGGAAAGGTAGTATGGGGGAGAGGGATCAAGCTAGGAGATATTACTAGTAGCAGTTCTAGAATCTTAGCCTCACCTTTTCATTCTGCTTTGTAGGAATGAATAATTTAACACAGCACATCCCTATTCTAGAAGTCATTTTTCATGTCTGGTAAAGCAAAACCTTGAAATCCAAGGTGGGAACTGTCAAAGGCAGATTACAGAAATGCTCCTGTTGAGACTGAGGCAAATAACATATTGGTGAAATCTTTCGTTCACTTTGACTTCATGGGCATTCATTAGTTCTGTTGAAGTCAATACAGTGACCCCTCTACATTTGTGAGGGTTCAAGGTATTGAACCCTTCTGAAAGTGGAAAAATCAAGAATAACTCATCACCCCAACAATCCCCCTTCTATTCCCGTCAGAGCTCCCCCTTCCATTCTCTTGCTTCTGGCCCCAGTGCTCCCGGGGGAAGAAAAAAGACAAGATAAAGGGCTTACCTGTAAATTCCCCTCAGACAGAGAAGAGAAGAGCACTGAGTTCTGGTGTTCTAGTTACTTCTGGTCACCATCTTGAGAAAGGAGATTCCTCTCAGAGGGGAGGGGTAGGAGCAAAGACAGCACCTGACCAATCAGCAGCCATTACACAGCAGAATGTGCAACCATGTGGCAGAGGGGACATGCCTTCAGCAGTAGAAGGGGGCTTTGCACACCAAAAGGGGGAAAAAAGCCCATTTTGAACACAAGCCTTGCAAGCCTAGGGTGAGGAATGCAAGGTAATGGGAGGAGAAGAATTGCGGGGGGGCGGGGAGGCAAGCATATACCTTAGGAATAATCAAATTTGTGAAAGTCAAACCAGTAAATGTGGAACAAAGACTGTATATGCTTGCTGAGGCACATTCTCAGCCATGGAAAACCACTGGGTGACCTGGTGTGTGTCACATACTCTCAGCCCCAGAAAATCCCATGATAGGTTTGCCTCTAGGTTGCCATAAGTTGGAAACGTCTGGAAGGCACACAACAATAATAAAGAGAGCCAACGTGGTATAGTGATTTATGCTTCAGAATATGACTCTGGAGAGCAGGGTTCAAATCCGTGCTCAGCCATGGAAGTCCACTGGATGATGTTAGACAAGTCACAATTTCTCAGTCCCAGAGGAAGGCAAAGGCAAACCCCTTCTGAACAAATCTTGCCAGGAAAACCTCATGATAGGCTCACCGCAGGATTGCCATAAATTGGAAATGACTTGAAGGCATACAACAACAAATCCTAGGTGACAGTCCCCATAACTTGGAGTTGACTTAAAGGCAGTGACAGCATCAACATGGTGATGAAAATCAATCTTGCATAGTGGTTTGCCTTTTGGACTTGGACTCTAGGAGATGAGGGTCTGAATCCCTTCCTAGCATGGAAACCGGCTGGGTGGCTTTGGGCAAGTCACACACTCTCAGCTTCAAAAGAAGGTGATAATCCAGAGGAACAAATATTACTGAGAAAACCCCATGATATGTTCATTTTAGGATTGCCATAATTTGGAAATGACTTGATTATATGCAACAAACATGAAGAGGATTGCAGTAAGAAAGGTCAAACCACTCTTTTTGATGAGATGGAATCCCCGTCTAATCCACACCTTATCTCAAGATCACAAAAGGCTTCGCTTTCATTACTTCTTAACTAAAAAAATAATAAAAAAATTGCTTATAGTACAAATTTATGCTAATAAGTGTCTCTGATGTGGCACTTTTTTTGTCTGATAAAAATAAAACTATTGTCAATTTTTAAAGTGAGACTCCTCGGAAGATTGGGGAGGGAGGGAGACTAATGACTTGACGTTAAATTATTCCTTTCAATTAAATCAGTCTTGATTAGATATTTTAACTCCCCTGATTTCCATCTCCTATTTTTACACCCCCACCCGCCCGCCCTGCTGAATAGTGCCGGAATTGTGTAATCGTAATGAGCAAGCGTATCTGTCACTATGGTGAGTAATCCTTTGCAATTAGAACAATGGGAAAGTTAAGCAGAGTACCGGGTGGGTTTGCAGAACAGTGTGTGGAGGCTTGAGAGTGGTGTTAACAACCCAGGGTTGGGGTGGAGATTATGACCTTTGAAAAGGACAATGAATTTCCAAAGCTGAAAGGTCCCCTTTGAATTCAGGCTCAAAAGTCTCAGCTTTCTGAGTCACCTGCTGTGGAAGGGATGAATCAAGATTTTTACTCTTTTGGACATCTGTGAAACTATGATAGTATTGACAGTGTCAGGAAATTCCATTTCCACACTACGCTGTTCTAGTGCTGTTATTCCACTTTCAACCTCCTATGGAATCCGGGGCTTTGCAGTTTAGGGAGAGCATTTAGAATTCCCAGCCAGAGACCTCTTTGGCCACAGGAAACTACAAATCCCAGACTTCCACAGGATGTTGAAAGTGGAATAATAGCACTAGAACAGTGTAGGGTGGAAATGGCCATTCATGACACACTGTCCCCCTGTTTGAAACACATCAGTACTATTAGCTAGGTAATATTTATATACAGTCAGTCAATGGGGAAATGGGAGGATACTTTCAGGTTCAGACTAAAACCTGGACCATTCATTTCCACTAGATCAAAGGTGTTTGCCAGATGTTCAGCTGCCATTCTTAAAAAAAAAAAAGTCTTTGCTGTGTGCCTTCAAGCCATTTCCAACATATGGCAACCTAAAGAAGAACCTATCATGGTATTTTCTTGAAAGACTTGTTCAGAAGGCATTTGCCATTCCCTTCCTCTGAGTCTGAGAGAGTGTGATTTGCACGAGGTCACCAACTGTGTTTCCACAGTTGAAAGGAGATTCAGATCCACGTCTCTCAGAGTCAGGCCCTTTCTGCAGTAGCCTCCCATGGAGAAGGGAGAGGAGTGGGACTACAATAACATTTCTGCATGTTGTTGTCATTTTCTTGCTCCTCTCCTTTCCCAAAGTGGTACAATCACAGATTAAATCATTGACAGATTTTCCCGAAATAGATAGCAGTTGTATCCAGCTGATGGCTGTGTAAGTACTATTGGTCATGTAGAACTATTGCACAGTCAGTAGTGCAATAATGTGCAAGAGTAGTATATGAATGTACAGTGCCTCTATGCATTGCCTCTTTGCACTGAGTATTGCAGTTTCACAGTGGATCTGTCAGCCATGCCCATTGGCCATTGATCTACATGCACTGTGTGACATTTGTTTTCAGGACAGGAGTTACATAACTCTACTGTATGTTACTGCGGTTTAGGCCTACTTGGAGATACCCCTAGATATCATTTTGATATCATAATTTGGCTCTCTTCCACCCCCCCCCACGTGTTTGTGAGGCCCCCGGACAAGCACAGAACTAGGCTCAGTCACTAATTGCTGGACATTCCATTCTCCACCCAGGCAGGCTAGAAATAGCTGGATCACCACTTTAGGAGACCTCTCTGCAAACACCCTCATTATGTATGCACGCTGTTTACAAAGGACTCCCTGCCCCGAGCAGGCACCCTGGCAAGCTGAATACTCAACTGCCAAGCACTGAGCATTTGCATACTGGCTAACTCTTTGTCAATTCGAACTTAACTCAATCATGCTAAATTCTGACCTTTCCAAGGCTTTGTCCCGCTCCTAAATCACATTGTTTTCCCCAAGTACGGCATAGCCGTTACATTTCTCCCTATAAAAACCCCTGATTCTGAGACCATCCTCAGATCACTCCTGAGTTCCAGACCACCTTGCTGTCACTTTGCTTGGCGAGCTGCCTCTCAGCTCCACGTGCTGAGTCACATCGAACCCCAGCATCGCTCTCTATCTTCTTTCCGGGCTCCAGGAACAGGTTCCGTATCACCCGAATCAAACATCCCTCTGAAAATCCTGCTATCATACCCACACCTTTATTTTCCTTAGTTATCTGTGTGCGTGTGTTGCCTACATTGTGTGCCTGTATTTAATAAAGATCATTCATTATTTCCAACATGGTTTGCTTCTTGACTTGGCCTGACCCCGTAAACATTGGGTTACAAGATCCTGCTGCGTTACCTTGCCTCTCGCAGTGCCAACCAGAGCTCTTGACTAATTTCCCCATCTGGTGTAATTGTAAGGTTATTTAGGTGTTCCTCCCGGGACCCCCAATAAACAGAGTAACATGTACCAGGAGATATTTATGCTATGCAGATGTAAGATCTCAGCGTTAGTGAGTTAAATGACGGCTGCTGAAAAGCCAAAGGACTCGAGAACTTCTTGGATTAGTTGCCTAGATATTTCCAGGTTCTGATATTGCCTTGGCTTGGCTGACACCCCCTACCCCCAACCCACCACTCAATATCCTTAAAAGTATCAGCCCTACAGTTCAGAAAGGATAATGACAAGCTAGAATGTGTCCGGACACAGGTGACCTAAAGGGTAGAAGGCCTAGAAACCTTGAAGCCCTATTAGGAGCAGCTTCAGGAGCTGGGTGTGTTTAGCCTGGAGAAGAGATGATTAAGAGGTGACATGATAGCCATATTTAAATATTTGAAGGGATGTCATATGGAGGATGGAGCAAGTCCATTTTCTGATGCTTCTGAGAGTCGGACATGGAGCATTGGCCTCAAACATCAGGAAAAGAGATGCCATCTAAGCATTAGAAAGAACTTGCTGTTGGTAAGAGCAGTTTGACAGTGAAATAAGCTGCCGGGGAGTACAGTGAAGTCTCCTTTGGAGGTTTTCAAACAAAGGCTAGATGGCCATCTGTTGGGAATGCATTGATGGTGTATTCCATCCAGAATGGGGTTGGACTCAATGGCTTTTGTGGTCTCTTCCAACTCTATAGTTCTATGATTCTATAGCTTCTACTCAGCAGAAAGATGGTTTTCCCTCAAGACCAGAAATTTGGAAATTGGCTCCCTGATCCACAGAGATTTATGCCATTATCATATCAGTTATGCCATTATCATTATCAGTTCCTGATAGCTGGTTAAACTAGCTAAACAGTTGCCTGTTAAACAGTGCCAAAGGCAGCCAGCAATGCGTTAGATCACCTAAGATGATCCCCACCAAGCTGGTCTATCGCTCTTGTCTTCCCAGCTATTTCTCTGCTTAAGCATCTCAATAAACATGTGATTTTCTGCTTCTCTGCTTAGAACATAAGCCATGAGACAAAACAAAGGCTATAAAGAGCCCTCAGGCTATAAACTACTCCTGCAGCACAGTAAGCCATAAACAACATCAGCCAGACAGCTGGTGTTATTTTGCAGAGTTGGTGGGCAGGAAATGGCAACACTGCCAGGCAAGTGCCTTTCATAAATTTTGCCAAAGATCCAAGAGAAGGGTAGCATAGTGGAAAGCTACTCTGGTCTCGTTACAGTGTGGTATACTATGCCACCTGTATTGTGGGTTGTGGCCACCAGTTGTGGAAATGACAACATGTTGAAGTCTGGTCTCATTGTGCAAGAGCTGGTACGATCCACATGAAGAGATGGCTTCTTCATTTCATGTCATTCCATTCCATTACAGATCTTTCACAATCATAACCAGCATTTTGAATTGTTTCCCAGAAATGGACTGGTAGTTACTGGACCACAAGCTGAACATGAGTCAACAGTGTGATGTGGAGGCTGAAAAAGCCAATGTGAATCTAGGCTGCATCAATAGGAGTACAGTCTCCAGGTTGAGGGATGTGATGGGAGGAAGCTGGGTATGTTTAGTCTGCAGAAGAGAAGGTTAAGAGGGGACATGATGGCCATGTTTAAATATTTGAAAGGATGTCATGTTGAAGAGGGAGCGGGCTTTCTTTCCGCTGCTCCAGAGACCAGGATAAGGAGCAATGGATTCAAGCTGCAGGAAAGGAGATTCCACCTGAACCTCAGGAAGAACTTCCTGACGGTCAGGGCTGTCCAGCAGTGGAATGTGCTGCCTTGGAGCGCAGTTGAGTCTCCTTCTTGGAGGTTTTTAAACAGAGGCTGGATGGCCATCTCTTGGGAACGCTTTGATGGGTGTTCCTGCATGGCAGGAGATTGGACTTGATGGTCCCTGGGGTCTCTTTCAACTCTCTGATTCTATGATTCTGTGATGGTACCACTCTGTCTGCTTGGGTCAGACTCCACCTGGAATCCTGTGTCCAGTTCTGGGGACCACAGTTCAGGACGGATATTGACAAGCTGGAATGTGTCCAGAGGAGGGTGACTTAGACGGTAAAATGCCTGGAAACCATGCCCTATGAGGTGTGACTTAGGGATTTGGGTACAGTAAGCCCATAGAAAAGAAGGTTAAGCGGTGACATGATATCTATGTTTAGTTATGGAGGATGAAGCAAGCCTCTTTTCTGCTGCACCAGAGACAAATACATGGAGCAATGGCTTTGAACTTCAGTAGAAGGATTCTACTGAAACATTAGGAAGAACTTCCTGGTGGTAAGAGCAGTAAAACAGTGGAATACGTTTCCTGGGAGGGTGGTGGAGTCTCTTCCTTCTTTGGAGGTTTTTAAACAGAGGCGGGACAGCTATCTGACAGGAATGCTTTGATGGCATATTCCTACATGGCAGAAAGGGGTTGGACTGGATGGGTCTCTTCCAGCTCTATGATTCTATGATTTTGACAACAGCAACAACAACAACAACAACAACAACAACAACAACAACAACAACAACTAACCAGCTGTTACCCTGACTTCTGGGGGTCCCTTAGGGGACACCTTGATTCACTCCAAAAATGCAAAGATTGGGGAAATTAGTGGAGCACTGGCTGTAGCAAAATGAGGGGCAGGGTAACCCAGCAGAATATTTTATCCAATTTTTATGTGGTCAAACCAAGTGAAAAGGCAGACAAATATACTAATAAATGGTTTTTATTAATGAAAAAATTTCCATGCACCAACACACTCACTTACTCATGCACACAAGGCCTATCAAGAAGGGAAAGAGGTGAAATTTGATGAGGATTTAGCAGAGAGGGTGTAAAGGTTGTGATACTGCACCTGTCCTGAAGTCTTCTATCTGGGAAGTGGTGAGAAGAATGGAGCTCAGCGAAGCGGCTGAGGAGATCACTCAACTAACGGAGTGTTGGTCTGCTAGTGTGGCGGGGAGTTCTCCGAAGAGACCCTCAAGAACTGAGACTACTTATAGGGCAAAACGTACCTTGAGGGCAGGTGCTCTCCCAGGGAGAACAATGGCCAAAATTAAGGGAGAAATGCTGCACAATAGCAACTTGGTAGTTTGCACAATTGGTTTATGCAGATGGACCTTGCAGTGTAGGGTTTACTAAGGTCGGAGTTACTCAACCCGGGGGAAACTCAATAATCCACTCAAGTTGTCTACTTCTTGGTTGAGGACTCTTTGTCCGTGAGGACGTGTTTAGCCTGAGGTCCCCTAGGGGAATGTGACTGGAGATTTTCCTGGCCTGATCTATTTTCAGTCGTTCAGCCTCTTTGGACTTTTCTGCACTTTGGGGGGGAAATGGGGCAGTCCGTTACTCACCAGACTGGCACGTTCCCCCCCGATGATTCACAACGGTCCGGAGCAGCGTGCGCCTGCGCTACACACTCTCTGGCGACGAAAATGGAGGCTTCCGGTTGGCGGAGGCTCTCCACCAACCGGAGAAGCTCGCCAGCCGGAAGCCCACCCCCGGAAGATCTACAGACTCGCACTGACGCAAGCCTGTAGATCTATACTTTACAGAGCAACGGACTGGGGCGCGCTGCGCTATTGAATGTTCTCTTTCAATCGGTCTTTCAATAGCACGGGCGACCACCAGTTCTGGGTGTTCCGGAGCAGGCTGAAGTCTGGACAAATGGTAAGTAGTCCGAACTCAGTTCGTCCCCAAATGCGAACGTCCTTGTGGGAGGACGCACCGCCCCATTTTAAAAACCAAGTGCGGAAAAGTCCTTTGTCTACGTACCCATTCGGGCAACCTCTCTGGCATGGCAGGCGTATTTGATATCAAATTTATAGTCCTGGGATAGGGTATGCCAGTGGAGTAACACAGCAATTGTACCACCAAACCAGCTTCTCCCTGCCCCCTGTTGAACTTCTATCTGCCAAATTCCTGCCACTAGTCTGCCTGGCCCAAGTACTTGCCTGCCTTTAGACACCAGTGAGCCCTGGTGGCGCAGTGGTTAAATGCTAGTACTGCAACCACAAGGTTGTGAGTTCGATCCTGCCAGGCTCCAAGGTTGACTCATCCTTCCGCAGGTCGGTAAAATGAGTACCCAGCTTGTTGGGGGCAATTAGCTAAATATACATTGTAAACCGCTTAGATAACACTCAGTTGATAAGCGGTATAGAAATAAATGCTATTGCTATTGCTATTGCTATTGCTATTGTTTCAGATGCCAACACACCTATGCCGACATAAATGTCTCCTACCAGCTCTCTGATTTAACTGCCTTGGAGTCCACTCCATAAATCTTTGCTGGGAATTTTTTTTCCAGCACAGCCTGAATTCAATACATATTGAAGAGCTGTCTTCAAAACTGGGGTTGACATGGGTTTTCATTTTTTGAGAAAAAGCAACCCTCTCGGCTGTACATTTTTGACTTCCCATCATCTTTTTTTGGAGCTTTCATGTCACGCTTGCTGACCAGACAATTTATTAGTTGCTGCATGGGAAATGCTGAAATGAATGAGGAGCAGCCCTGCATCTTGATGCAGGTTCCCCCTCCCTTTTTTTCTGTTCCAATCGACTTCCAAATAATTTTAGTGGCAGTAAACTTTATCTGTAAGCAAGCAGGTGACTTGACTGCTGGTTTGGCATTCACTCTTTCTCATTCCCTTTGCCTTAATTTATATGAGTGTATAGTCAATCTGAAGATTCACGTGGGAAGCCAGAACTGAATAGATTAAGCATCCTTGCTAGACCTTGAATCACAGCTCCTAATTCTGAAGACCGAAATTCAGAATCAGGCTATCTACAGCCAGCATTTCCCTTTCAAAATCAAATATGAAATTCAGTATTGGTACACCATGCCTCAAATCAGTGCATTGGTGTCCAAGGAGGTTGCGATGCTTATATTCACCCCGCATCCAAAAATCATTTGACCTTCAAAAAACCCATTTCCTTTCCCCTGTTCTATTATTCTTGCGCACCTCTTTCTCGCCTCACAGTCTACTTTGTTTCCTTTGTGATTTAACATGGGGAATTGGGCATAGTGAAAACCAGTCACAGTTCCATTGAGCTTAAATTATTTTCCAACAATGAGAAGATGAAATAGTTTGCTCACAGAAGGCACAGATAACTTCATGGCATTCAAGACAGGGAGGGAGAATGTGCAAACCTCCAGATCCTCCTGGTCCTTGTATCCCATGATCCCCCATCGTTGACTGCTCTGGCTAAAGTGGATGGCACTTGCAGTTTAGCAACAGCTGGAAGACAATTCAATCTCTACCCTGTCAAGATGCAGCAATGGCTCCAATTTGCATCAATGGGACACTTTGGTAACTTTGAGTTCTGGATATGAAGGTCTTGAGGAGAAGCTGTTACCACGGTTCAGACATATCCGGTGAGAGCACTAGATATCCCTTGATATCAAACTTATTTGGCCTTCACTTGAGCTTTCTCTGCCACCCTGCTCCACATATTTGCAAGGCCACCAGACAAGCATGTAAACAGGCGTGGCTGGTAAATGGTTGGACATTCCAGTCTCCACTCAGGCAGGCAGATTAACGCCACTCTGTTGCTTCAGGGACCATTTTTGCAGACACACCTTGCTTAAGCGCGACTTTACACAAAGACGCTTGGCTTCAAGCCGGCACACTTCCAATGTTAAGCCATTTGCATACTGGCTACGCTATTGTTATCCTGCGCTAAGCTGATCATGTAAAACTTGACCTTTTCCAACGCTTTTGTCCCACTCCAAATTTCCTTTGTTCTCACTGAGTATGGCATGGCCTCTAGGCACAATCCACCCTATAAAAAAGTCCCCGATTCCAAGTCCTTCTCAGATTGCTCCCGAGTTCCAGACTGCCTTGCTACCATTGTGTCCGGTGAGCTCCCCTCAGCGAACCGCGCTGAGCTTTCTTCCCTGCAACTTCCCGCTTCTCTCCAGGACTATGAGCTAAGGTGTCATATCGCCCATTTCCCCGGAAAACTCTTATTTCTTATTTCCCAGTTAGATTGTGTGCATGTGTTGTCTTTCTGTTGTTTTGTCCTTTAATAAAGCTATCATTTTTACTGTTTTAAAACTTGTCTGACTACTCTTCTGACCCGACGCTGTATACATAGGGTTGCAAGATCCCTGCTATGTTACCCTGCCTCTCGCTAGCTTAAGAGAGTGCTCGAGCTTACTTCCCCATCTTGTGTTTATATGTGTTTATTTGGGCACCCCTCCCGGGACCCCCAGAATACAGGGTAACAAAGCCCTCCAAGTAATATAGCCAGTAAGGACCAGGATCCCATTAGTGTTTAGACGTGTATACGTTTTTTGACAAAAGCGGCTGGGCATATTTATCTGGTGCTGAGTGTCTGTGTTTGGGTCAAGGATGTGGAGGCAGAGTTGTGAATGGAGCACCATTGCACATGGATATACACTAGGTGTTACAAGCCTGTGCATCCCCTAAGATTAATATGGCTTAATTGGCAAATATTATTTGTTTGGCATTACATTAATTGGAATTGATATAAAATGGAAACTGATGTGACTGGGAGGTCAAGCTGGAAAGAGGAAAATTACTCACTGTAAACAGGAGGTCACAAGATAGGTCAGCCAAAACCTCCCTCCTAGGTGAAAACTGAAGTCATTGTCAGGCAGATTACGAAACAACTCTGGAGACAATACGCTTAAGCTGAGGATGGAAAATCTCTGTGCAGAAAAGGGAAGTTCTCACTAACCTGTGATTTACCAACCCCGCAAATTCCCTCACGCCTCAGTGTTTCCTTGCATTGTCTCCCAAACCTTTCCACAATAGAGAGCTATTATGACAGCCATTACCTCTTGGTCACCTAAACACTAAGACCATTAACTCCATCTGGACTTCATTGTTCCTATTACAATTCCCATTGTCTACTTGGCTGGGAGAGCGATTCACATCCATACCAGAAGGGTATGAAAAATCCTCAGTTTCGAGGAGTTCAGCACAGTCTCTTGTCTTGCTGAACACCATGCTATCACCCAGATTTCTGAACAAGAACTGTCCTTAGGTGCCTACCTAAGCCACATTGCTGCTTTTCCCTAGCTTCTCTCCGGGCTGGTAATTATTACCCAAACCCTAAAACTCCTCTATCCATAACTTTCCTCCCTTTTCCTTCAGTTAGCTCTTGTATGAGTGTGTGAGTGCTTGCATCTTCTGTGTGCTTATGAGAATATTCCAATAAAACACATTTTTAGTTTAGATTTGGATTCTCTGGCTGGTTCTTTCCTCAGTGACCCCATAAACATTGGTGCAAAGCTCTCATTAAGTTCGCCCCTCTTGCAGGCCTCCCAATTTTTAGCTAATAAATTCCCCATTGTCATGTAGAGGTACTGGCATCACGGGTGCACCCCTGAGTCACCCATGTTTTGGGGCAACATTATGCATGGAAGCCTCTAAGCCACGAAGCCCTATGAGGAAAGGCTTAGGGAGCTGGCATGCTTAGCCTGGAGAAGAGAAGGTTAGGAGGTGACATGATAGCCATGTTTCAATATTTGAAGGGGTGTCATATGGCGGATGGAGCAAGCCTGTTTTCTGCTGCCACAGAGACTAGGACAAGGAACAATGGCTTCAAGCTTCAGGAAAAGAGATTCTATCTAAATATTAAGAAGAACTTCCTGAGGGTAAGAGCAGTTTGACAGTGGAATCTGCTGCTGCCTGGGAGTGTGGTGGAATCTCCTTCTTTGGAGGTCTTTAAAAACAGGCTGGAGGGCAATCTGTTGGGAGTGCTTTGATAGTATTGTCATGCATGGCAAAACTTGGCTGGACTGGATGGTCCTTGCGCTCTCTTCCAGCTCTATGGTTCTATGATTCTATGAGGTGCATTGCACATGGATGCGCATTGCATATGGATGTGCATGGCACATGTGCATTTAGTTGTGCATTCAGTTGCATATTTCGTGTCTTGATTTAGTTGTGCAGCGTTGCCATTCCACAGAAGGATTACACAGCAGAACTAACGTGTTATTGTGCATGCAGAGATTTGTGAAACCCAGTTCTGATGGAGAATCATGGCCAATGTGCACTTCAAAATATAGCGAGGCAGCTTCCTATATTTGAGGACTAACTCACTACTTCTGTTGAATGGGTTTTTCTTCAGGCTTCTTTACCTCCAGGGAGCCCAGTTAGTGTGTTCCCTGGAGGTGGGGAACCCAAAGAATGCTGCACACACGAGAGACAGAGTTTGCCGCTGCCTCTACGGCTGTCCTAAACCATTTTTAATACAAGGTCACTGTATAAGATTTTCTTTGTGAGAGAGAACAGAGAGAAATGTAAGAACCTGCACTTAGGCAGAAAAAATAAAATGCACAAATATAGGATGGGGAAACATGTGGCTGGATAACAGTATGTGTGAAAGGGATCTAGGAATCTTGGTGGACCACAAACTGAACATGAGTCAGCAATGTGATGTAGCAGCCAAGAAAACCAATGCGATTCTTGGTTGCATCAATAGGAATATGGTGTCTAGATCGAGGGAGGTAATGGTACCACTTTATTCTGCATTGGTTAGGCCTCATTGGAATACTGTGTCCAGTTCTGGGCACCTCAATTCAAGTATTGACAAGCTGGAACGTGTCCAGAGGAGGGCAACCAAAATGGTGAAAGATCTGGAAGCCACAAAGCCCTGTGAGGAGCATCTTAGGAAGCTGGGGATGTTCAGTCTGCAGAAGAGAAGGTTAAGAGGGGACATGATAGCCATGTTTAAATATTTGAAGGGATGTTGTGTTGTGGAGGGACCAGACTTATTTTCTGCTGCTCCAGAGACCAGGACAAAGAGCAATGGATTCAAGCTGCAGAAAGGAGATTCCACTTGAACCTCAGGAAGAACTACCTGACGGTCAGAGCTGTCCGGTAATGGAATATGCTGCCTTGGAGTGTGGTAGAATCTCCTCCTTTGGAGGTTTTTAAGCGGAGGCTGGATGGCCATCTGTTGGGGATGCTTTGATGGGTGTTCCTGCATGGCAGGGAGTTGGACTGAATGGCCCCTGGGGTCTCTTCCAACTCTAGCATTCTGTGATTCTATGTTTTGTGAGGTTTTACAATCTCAGTGGAAGCCTCACAAGGCAAACTTGAGCACACACTTTTTGTGTGTGTCTACAAGGGATTCTAGAGCCAATCCCTCATGGAAACAGCAGGCCCACTGTACATGTTTAGTTTGCAAACCTACTAGTGAGGATGTACATTTTTGGGCATTTCATCCTTACATGAAAGGACAAATAATTGCCACTGTTTTCTCTCCCTGTTTGTGCACAGTGTTCTCTCTGCATCTGGAGATTCCAGGGAGATTATTCTGCAAGTGAATGTACATTTTTTTTTGTTGCTTTTACTGTGTCAAAGCCTTGCTGCTCTGTTATTCTTCCCAACAGGGCTTCCTAGTTGTCAGGAAACCCATTTTTCAACCACAAAATGAATAATGGGGAATATTCTTTCTATTCTTAACAAATACACAGCTTTGCATTGACATGCAGAGGGTTATTGCATGCTTGATAGGGTTAGTTGCTATTTTTCAGCCTGGCAGAGCATTTCAGTAGATAAGAGATGAGCTACGTACCTGCCTTCCTCTATGAAATATTTTGGCTTAGTTGGGAGAGGTGCATATCAGGAATTTTATGTTGGTTGTGCCTTTTCTGTTCTCCAGTTTCTAAACCTCTTTACCTTGGAGGATCCCAGGCATTTTAGGAAACTTAAATATATATACAGCTTATTTTTTTTCCCAATCACAATCTTTTGTGGAGCTCCTAACAATGCCTCTTGGCACTTGGGGTTCAGGAAACCTTGGTTGAAAAACCCTGCTCTAGAAGGTAGAGAAGAAACTCACATCTGCAGATAAGGAATTCCTCTGTCTAATCTTCCAAGCCACTTTGTAAAAGCCTTCTGCCTTCAGTCATAACTGGTCAAAAACCAAATGCACAGATATAGGATGGGGAATACATGAGTCAGCAGTACTACATGTGAAATGGACCTTCGGATCATTGTTGATTGTAGGTTAAACACGAACCAGCAGTGTGATGCTGCAGCAAAGAAGCCTGATGCTATTTTAGCCTTTATTTATTTAGTGGACATATAGTTTCCAAATCAAGGGAAGTAACAGTCCCCGCATATTCTATACTGGTCAGTCCTCATCCAGAATACCGCATTCAGTTCTGGGCACCTCATTTTATGAAGAATATAGACAGAGTGAAATGGGTCCAGAGAAAACCAACAAGGATGATAAGAGGTATGGAGAAGAAGATGATAAGAGGTATGGAGAAGAAAACATATGAGGAAAGGTTGAAGGAGCTGTGCATGTTTAGCTTGCTGAAGAGAAGACATGATTGATGTCTTGAAATATCTCAAGGGCTGACACAGAGAGGAGCGGGCAGGCCTGTTCTCTGCTGCCCCAGTGGGAAAGACTGGGTTGAATGATCTGAAGTTACGGAAGGATAGATTTGGATTGAACATTAGAAGGAACTTCTTCAAAGTGAGAGCACTTCAGCAATTACGTAGAGTGGTTGTAGGGTTTCCTTCTCTGGACATCTTCAAGACGGGGCTGGACAGCTGACCCTCTGGGGATGCTATACTGAGCAGTTGGACCTGATAGCCCATGAAATTCCTTCCAGCTCTATGATCCCATGATTTCCTAAGTGTACATGCACTCACTTGGAGACTTAAGTATTTCTAGGATGTTCCTCCATAGTTTACAGATTTTTTTAACCTGTAAACAACTCCTACACTCATTTGTCCGTCTATTTAATCAAGGACCTGCCTTACACTGGTGGCTTATAGCAATCTTGATTTCAGATTATATTTAGAGAGGTGTGAACTGGATCTATTCCCAGCTCAGAGCAAAACACCTCTGCCTAAATGCAATGATACTTCCTTCCAAAGTTCACTAGACAGTTCAGGCCGGACAATGGAGAGAAATTAGGAATGGGGAGAATTTTAGCACTGGGTAAAAAGCCCTGCCCCACAATGCAATGTTGCATCGGCTAGCTGTGATTGTGTGTGTGTTTGTGTGTGTGCATACTCCTCCCCCAACATTTCACAGAGAACAGCTGGGACACATGTGGTCAAGCAACAAGAGTGTTGCAAAAACGGGAAAAGTTATTAATTTAGGGGGGAAAAACAGACAAGTTGGGAGAGGCTGCAGCAGTTTGCTTTTGCTTGAACTTTCTGGAAAGGGAGATATTCTTCCCCTCTCCCGTCCCTGTTGCTGAGCTAATTGAGTGCAAATTCCCTTTTGTACTTTGAATTCAGCAGACAGCAAGGAAAGTAAACTGAGGACAAAGAGGGAAAGTGGGAGGAGGTGGAGAGAGAAAACTGGGTCATTTTAAAAGCCGCTGAAAAAAGCAAGATGATGGGGAATTAATTGGGATTGTCTCTACCAAATCTGGAGAGTGGGAGGGCATATGTATGGTCTGACCACTTAATGGGATGGGGTTTAGGACCTTTGGTAAGGACACTGTTACTATGGTTCAGGCCTACCCGGAAATAGCATATGATATCATTTTGATATCAAACCATCCGGCCTTCCTCTGCCACCCTGCTCCACGTGTTTGCGAGGCCTCCAGACAAGCACCATAAACAGGCGCGGCCAATAATTGCTGGACATTCGCTTCTCCACCCAAGCAAGCCAGACAAAGCTGGTTCGTCGCTTCAGGGACCTCTCCAGCAAACACCTCGTTGCTTATGTGCAATATTAACAAAGGCTCCCAGCCCTGAGCAGGCAGCCTTACAAAGCTGCACTAAGCGCTCCACATTTGCATTCTGGCTACACTATTGTTAATTCGACCCTAAGCCAATCATACTAAACTCTGACCTTTCCAAAGCTTTGTCCCACTCCTAAACCGCATTGTTCTCACCGAGTAAGGTATGGCCTGCAGTCACAATTCACCCTATAAAACCCCCCGATTCCGAGACCTTTCTCGGATCGCTCCTGAGTTCCAGACCACCTTGCTGCTGCTTTGTTCGGCGAGTTCCCCTCAGTGAACCGCGCTGAACTTCTTCCCTTCATCTCAACGAACTCTATCTTCGTACCTCTCCAGGACTACGAGACAGGTGTCGTATCACCCACTTCCCTCTAAAACCCCATTTCCGATTCTCCATTTAGCTGTGTGACTGTGTCATCTTTAATATTTGTCTGTACTTAATAAAACATCCTTCTTGCTATTTTAAAACCGTCTGACTGCTTGACTGACCTGACCCCGTAGACGCTGGGTTGCAAGATCCTGCTAAGTTACCCTGCCTCTCGCTAGCTTTAGTGAGTGCTCCAGCGAATTTTCCCCAAGGTTATGTTGTTGTTGTTTGGTTATTTGGGTGCCCCTTCCAGGACCCCCAGAGAACAGGGTAACAACACTCAGGCCATTTCCACTCTACACCGCCATAGTGCTATTATTCCCTTTTCAACATACTGTGGAATTCTGGGGTTTGTAGTTTACAGAGGTCAAAGAGCTCTCTGCCTGAGAATTCTAAAGGCCCCTCCCTAAACTGCAAATCCTAGGATTCCAGAGGATGTTGATAGTGGAATACTAGCACTATAACAGTGTAATGCAGAAATGATTTCAGTGGAGCTTGCTTTGAGATCCAGACACTTGGTGGCCACCATGTTCCTACCCTCCTTAAATGTCCCATTCTAAGCTGGACTCAAGAGTTGGAAAATGACGTTAACAGGTACTGCTTCCAAATGTTGGCCACCATTGGAGAATAGAGAAACAACTACAGAGAATGTAAAGTATAAACTATTCCATAGAAATATAGAAATTGTCACCTGCCTCCAGGAAATGACCCCACTGAATGTATGTATGTAGGTATATAGGTATATATTTCTTTTCATTACCATAGAATCTCAAGATGACATACAACATAAGCAATTCAAAACATTTCCAGACTAAAAACATAAATAGGGTTCAATACAACATCCCTTCAGTGGGCAGCATAAATATCTACATGTGGACTAATGATATGATGAGACATATACCACCCCTCGACTTAGCATAAACGCACAAAGCCACCTTGCCAGGCCATTCTGTGCTTCAGGATTGTGCAGATCAATCCGGACTATTCCATGTAGGATCATCCCATGCAGACTGGATCGGAGAAGTTCTGGCTGCCCTACTCTGTTGTCAGACATGCAATCATGACATCATCAGTGAGATCTTTTGTTTTCTGCTGCTCCAGAGATTAGGACATAGATTAATGGATTCAAACTACAGTCAGCCCTCCACATTTGCAGCTTTCACTTTTGTGGATTTGATTATTCACGGATTATTTGCTGTCACCCCTGCTGCCTCCTTATGCCATTTTTAAGAGGGACTGCAAGCCTTGTGAGACTGAGAAACTGCAACCGATTCTTGTAAGTCCCTATTAAACATGGTATGGGGCAGCAGCAGAGCCGGCAGTAAGCACCACCAGCCACCCGTTTCTGCCTTGTGAAAGAACCCTGATGCCTCAAAGGAATCCACGGTGGGTTGAATAAGATGACCATTACTTTTTTTTGGTGTTAAATATGGTTTGGGAGGGCCTAGAGTTATTCATGTTTGTTTTACTTTCATAGGGGTCCTGTGCCCCTAAACCTAGAAAATGTGGAGGGATGACTGTACAGGAAAAGAGATTTCACTTAAACATTGGGAAGGACTTCTTGACGGTAAAAGCTTTTAAACAGTGGAATATGCTGCCTGATTGTATGATGGAGTCACCTTCTTCAGAGGTTTTCAAAGAGAGTTTGGAGGATGCTTTGAGTGTGTGTGTCTGCATGGCAGGGAGTTGGAGTCGATGGCCCTTGTGGTCTCTTCTAACTCTATGATTCCATCTATAGGCTGGCCCTTGGGGACTTGGCTGGGAGAGGGACTTGCCATATGCTCCTCCAATCCTCCCTGCTCACCATGGTGGCCATGGAGCTTTACGGTAAGTCAGGAGAGGGCCTTGGGGGGCTGGACAGAGATGAAAGAAATATCAACCTCTGCAATACCCGAAAGAGTACATCCACACATGTAAGAAACACTTAAATGGGCATATGTCCCTAACTGAACTCCAGCCTTAATTTAAGAAAGACAGAACCATATTAAATGTGTTGTTAAGTGCCACCAAGTTGACCACAGCCTATGGTGTGTCACAAGAGTGAGATTCTTTGCCCAGCAGAGAGTCCATATTAGCAAAGCAACACGAGCAAGGCAAGTTTTATTTCTGCAGCAGAAATAGATCAACACCTTGTAGAGGTCCAAAGGTGAGAGGAAAACACATTTTCCTGAACCCACTTTATATACAATAAACTGGTGGGTTTCCTCATGTAAACATTGAGAAAACAATTAACACTTAGGTCAAAGTACCTCTTCTCTGGTATCTGTCAACATTAAACTGTCCCAATCAACCCTGATCCAATCTGTATTTCATTTTCAGATTGCATGTGATAATTCAATAGGAACTTAGATTTTTGATTTCTCCAGAGTGTCTGTAACCTTAAACAAGAAAAGTAATTAACATTGAAAATCAAGGAGAAAGCTCTCTTTTCTCAGCTACATGTTAAAAGCCAGGGTGGAGCCAAGGCTCATAATCTAGCCTACGTGATCCTCAAGACTTTAGAGTTTAAATTGGAAAAGGAGAATTTCTAGTTTTCAGAGTGACCTCTAAACCACTCTATTATCAACCACCCTGCTCAGGTCTCGCAGATTCAGAGAAGTGTCTTCCTTGATTGAGTCTGTCCATCTGTAAGGGGGTCTTTGTCTTTTCCTATTGCCTTCTCTCTCTCCGAGCATTATTGTCTTTTCTAGTGCATCATATCTTCTCATGATGGGCCCAAAGTACGACAGCCTCAGTTTGGTAATCTTGGTTTCTAGGGAGAGTTGGGGATTGATTTGCTCTAGGACCCCTTTCTTTGGCTTTTTTAGCAGTCCAGGGTATCTGTAGAACTCTTCTCCAGCACCACATTTCAAATGAGTTGACTTCCTTCCTATCAAACCTATCTTCCTTCTCTAGCTTTCGCAATCATACAAACCATAAACATAGCAACATTTAATACCACTTTAAAAGCAACAGTTAAAACCATTTTAAAAATGATAGCAATTTAAAACCATACACGTATACACTTGAAACATGGTATTCCCTGAAGGCATTAATCAAAAGCCATGTTTTAGCTTGGCACTGGAAAGAAATCAACATCAGTGTCAGCTGGACCTACAAGTGGCTTGTCATTCCACAGTCCAAGATTGTAGATTGTCATTCCACAATCAGGTTGTCACAGCCAAGAAGGCTCTCTCCTGTATCCTCCTACTTCACATTGCCCCCACTGATTGGGAACAGGGTTGGGGGCTCTTGCATAAGTTTCTTTATGGAAACAGGCAGATATTTTTGTCTGACATTCAGTTCAAAGTAGTGAAAGTTGAGTTGTACATGTGGCACCATTGTGCATTATACATGGACATGCATGCATATTGCACACCAATGCATATACACATAGCACAGTGATGTGCATGCATGTTGTACTTTGATAGCCATGCGTGTTGCATGCACTCATTTGGTTGTGCATTCACCAGTGTGACATCTCCATTGACTAATGAGGTAGCACGGCACTACCACAGGGAGTCAATGGAGAAAACAAATCCCTTCATTACCTCCTAACTCCTAGTTTTCCTCCCTGGCAGGGAAAATTCATGCACTAAATTTATGCATTCTACACTACACTGTTATAGTGCTATTATTCAACTTTCAACATCCTATGGAATCCTGGGGATTGCAGTTTAGGGAGGGGCCTTTAGAATTTTCAACCAGAGAACAGTTTTGGCCTCAGGAAACTACAAACCCTAGGATGTTCAAAGTGGAATAATAGCACTATAACAGTGTAGTGCAGAAATGGCCCATGCATAACACTAAGGCCATTTCCACACGGGGTGAGGGAATCACCCTGCACTGCAACTTACCAGACCTTCTTGCTCCCCGGTCTGGTTCAGGCTGCTCTGGCGCAGTGTGTGCTCGTCACTCTGCACTGGTCCGGTGTCGGAAATGGCAGCTTCTTGTTGGTCAAGGGTCTTGACCAACCGCTGAAGCTTGCCAGCCTAAAGCCCGCCCCCAGCAGATCGCAGGCTTGCATCAATGTAAGCCTGTGAATCTGCATAAGGGAGCAGGCTCACAGTGGCATGCTCCGTGCTTTTGAAAAACCTGTTTTTAGCGATCTTTCAAAAGCATGCTGGACGACCACTCCCAGGTGCAGACGTCCTCCCCGGAGGATGCACTGCACCGTTTTAAAAACTCCATGTGGAAATGGCCTAAGACAGACTATTGTGTCACTAGATTTTTTTATTGCACCAAGGACAGGAACTGCAAAGAGGAACCACAAAGCCCGATCAGAGTGAGGGCAAGTAAAAGAAATAATGCTTCCTTCCCTCACTCTGACTGGGCTTAATGAAAGTTCCTCATTCCTTCCTGCTGTGCTCTGGCACCAGCCCAACACACATGGGGTTTAGAAGTTGCATAGAATAAAATGGGAACCTGTCACCTGTACCAAGGAGCATGAACGCCACGGCCTGTCTCCAGAATCACACAATAACTGGAAGGGGGAAGAGGCGTGACCACCTTCCAACCCCTTTTCAAGCTGGAGACTTTCAACAAGTTCCTTTTGGGTCATATTAATGTGCTTTGAGGGTGTTCCTGCATGGCAGGGGGTTGGACTGGATGGCCCCTGGGGTCTCTTCCAACTCTACATTTCTATGACTCTATGATTCTATGATTCACCTCAATTTAGTCCTTTTTACTCATTGCTGAACATGTACCCTCTCTTCTCCTTAGGCCTCTTGTGAAGTTTGTCCTATCAGCTTCACGTGAAGTGTGACACGGGCCGTGAGTAAGAGAAGCAAGGAAAGCAGAGAACTGAACCTGTTGCCAATTACCACAAAGAAGACAAACACCAGAAGCAAATTAGCAATGCTGGGCCATGATTTCTGTTCCAAAGCAACTGTCCACCTACACCAAATGTAGACAGTTGAGTGACGTCCTTGGGAAACAGTATTTATGTACTTGTGCATCATTCCTGTGAGTTTACATGCTCAGAATGAGAAATAGTACAAAAGCTCATGCTCCATCTACTCAAAGCCCTCCTTCTGCCAAGTCTATGTAGCTTTTTTGCCAGTTGGGAAACAATCCAATTAAACTTCTAACCCCACAGAGAGGTACACGGGGAATTTAAGTCACGTCTACAAAAGGAGTTTACTTGTGGAACCGTAGTTGGACTGTTAGAGTCATCTGTCTTCTCCAGGCTAACCGTATGATTTTTCTTCACGCATTGGAGTTTCCTGTGTTCAGCCATAAATTCATTTCATCCTACTTAAAAGCACCTCTCAGCTTCAGGTTTTCACAAAAATCTCAAATTAAAATTGTGCACAGTCCCTTGTTTTTTGAACACATTGCAGCATTTGGAGAATGTCATGACCTGAAACCATGTGGAAACCATTTTGGAAGATATTACAATCTGGCGATTTCTGCACTACACTGTTATAGTGCTCTTATTCCACTTTCAACATCCTGTGGAATTCTGGGGCTTGTCATTTATTGAGGCCAAAGAACGCTCTGGCTGAGAATGGTAAATGCTCCTCCCTAAACTGCAAATCCCAGGATTCCACAGGATGTTGGACATGGAGTAATAGCATTATAACAGTGTAATGCAGAAATGCCGTCTGTGTTGTGGCACTGATAGTGAAGATTTGGTGTGATTCATTTGAAACAGGGGTGGGAATTGCAAAGGGGAGCAAGGGCAAATCCCTTCCACCACCTTGCAGTCTGTACTCCCTGACAGTGGTTCCAAATGTCCTCTATATCTAAATCCATTGCAAAATAGTGGCTGGAACTGACACGCATTTTGAGGCCTTACTACATGGCTTTCAGGTGAAAATCTTCCCCCAAATCATACCTGTTGGTGCAGCTGTGAGACTAGTGGGGGTCTTGTTGGACTGCAAAGGTGGGATTCAGAGGATACTGTTACTTCGGCCCAAGCCTACTGTGATAATGGGGCTTCCCATTATCTAGACTTAGCTAAAGGGGGACATTTCCCTCTTCAGGTAAACCAAGGGTTAATAAGGTGTTGGGGATTAGATTACATCATAGGTCATGTGGTCAGCATCATAGGTCATGTGAGTCAGCATCACAGGTCATAGGGTGAGACTGACCAATCAAAAAGGAAAGGAGTGAGCATCTTCAGGATGCTTCCAGATGCTTCCAAGGAGAAGTTATAAAAACTTCTTGGAGGCCATGTGGCCGGAGAGATAACAAAGGGATAACAACCAAGGAGCCTCCGGGGGGGGGGTTCTGTGCCAGTAGCAGGCTGGAGGCCATTGGCCTCGCCTCCTGGCCCTTCCTTTAGAACATCTAAGCCTAGGAACAACTGTGAGTAATTAGACTAAAGTTATCTAGTCGCGTTAGGGACTTTTCTGTTATTTTGGAGGCTGGCTGATCTAAAGAATGTATCTGTGCTTTCATATCTGTTCTTTTTGTAACTAAGTGTGCCTGGGAAGAGGGAGCTTCCCATGTGTGGTAATTTGCCTTGTTTATTTGCCTACCTTTAATAAATACTTTCTGTAAAAGGCCCTGTTTCTCTCCTTCCCACGCCAAGCTAGGTAGACTGGGGGGAAAAGGAAGATCCTTAAGCTTAGGGATGTACGTGGTTGGACAGAGTCCCGCTGTACTGTCAAGTGTCCAGATAATTCATAATTCAGCGGGTGGTGGCAGCGAAGATGAATTAATAGCTAAAATTCATAAAAGGCTGGAAAATACGTCCCAGCAGCACATGGGGTCACTTTCCAGTCTCACACCTACCCGGTGATAGCACTAGATATCTCTTTTGATATCAGAACCATTTGGCCTTCCTCTGCCACCCCGCTCCATGTGTTTGCGAGGCCTCTGGACAAGCACATAAACAGACGCGGCTGGTAATTGCTGGACATTCCATTCTCCACCCAGGCAGGCAGAACAGAGCCACTCTGTTGCTTCAGGGGCCTCCCTGCAAACACCTTTTTGCTTAAGCACAACACTAACAAAGGTGCCTAGCCCTGAGCCGATAGTCTTACAAAGCCGGACTAAGTACTGTGCATTTGCATACTGGCTACACTATTGTTGATTCAGTGCTAAGCCGATCATGTTAAACGTGACCTTTTCCAAAGCTTTGTCCCGCTCCAAACTTGCATTGTTCTCACTGAGTAAGGCATGGCCTGCAGTCACAATTCACCCTATATAAACCTCTCGATTCCGAGACCACCTCGGATCACTTGCTCTGTTTGGATCACTCCTGAGTTCCAGACTGCCTTGCTCCCGTTTTATCCGGTGAGCTCCCCTCAGCGAATCGCGCTGAGCTTTCCTCCCTACCATCTTCAAGCTTCTTCAGGACTACAAGAAAGGTGTCGTATCACTCATTTCCCCCGAAAATCCTTATTTTTAATTCTTCCATTAGCTGTGTGATTGTGGTGTCTTTACTGTTTGTTTGTCCTTTAATAAAGATATCATTTTTGCTATTTTAAACCTGTCTGACTGCTTGACTGACCTGACCCCATAGACGCTGGGTTGCAAGATTCCTGCTAAGTTACCCTGCCTCTCGCTAGCTTTAGTGAGTGCTCCAGCTAATTCTCCCCAACTTTGTGTTTGTGTTTTGGTTATTTGGGCGTCCCTCCCGGGACCCCCAGAATACAGGGTAACGATACATAGGATCTGTGGATCTTTGTCCATAGAGTTGCCAGTGAAAACTGGAAAGGACTTCTGTACCTTTAATGCTTGTATAAAAATAGGAATCTCAGCAGGTGTTGTTTGTCATACAACCAGGTGACAAGAAACGCTGGATGAAATTCCCGTTTGTGCACAACTGTTAAAGGTACAGGAGTCCCAGTGCTACTCAATGTCTATATCAATGACTTGGATGAAGGAATAGAGGGCATTCTTATCAAATTTGCAGATGACACCAAATTAGGAGGGATAACTAATACCACAGAAGATGGGATCAGAATTCAAAATGACCTTAACAGATTGGAGAGCTGGACCAAAACTGACAAAATGAATTTCAACAGGGAGAAGTGTAATGTACTACACTTGGGAATAAAAAAATGAAATGCACAAGTATAAGATGGGTGACACCTGGCTTGACCACAGTACAAGTGAAAGGGATCTTGGAGTCTTAGTAGACCACAAGCTGAACATTAGTCAGCAGTGTGATGCAGCAGCTGAAAAAGTCAATGTGATTCTAGGCTGCATCAATTGGACTATAGTGCCTAGGTCCAAGGAAATAATAGTACCACTCTATTCTGCTTTGGTCAGACCCCACCTGGAATACTATGTCCGGTTCTGGGTACTGCAACTCCACCGTTCTGATAGTCTACTTTTTATAGTCTATTTTATGCCAATTATATATATAGGCAGATATGTTTAACTGGCATAAAATAGAAATCATATACAATGACTGGATAAGGCTATGTGGAAGAGGAACTGACTGGAAAAACAGCTCAGAGATGATCTCAGAGCATGACTGAGTTCAACTTAATGGCTCTTGCAAGAAGAACAAAAGTCATCTCTGGGGAAGAGCAAAATGCCCTGTGGTTTGCATATCCCATGGAAAACCAAGCCATAAAAACTGGCTACCACCTAAATTTCACACCCAGTTGTTGGAAAATTCAAAGGAAGAGTTTTTGGTTGATTGATAACTCTGGGTTAGGAAAAGGAAAATTTCAAACAAATCCATAATTGCACCGTCTTCACACCTATACTTTTCCTGATCCTGATCACACTGCTATCAAAATCTTTTACCCCATCTGCCTGATTTGGGCATTTGTCCTTTTCTCAGGAAAAGGGTCTCCCCCCTCCCCTGGCAGGTTTTGCAATATAATTGAGTTCCCTTTTGGGACTCTGGCCCTGGCTTTCTCTCTCTCTGGCTCTCTCTTGCAGGCTAGCTGTCTCTCTCTTTCAGACTTTTTCAGGAGAATTTCCACCTTTGACTAGCATCTGCTAGTTTGAAGGCTTCTGTCAGTTTTTTTCCTTGTCTGCTGATCTATCCTCATGTTTTCCAGAACTGCAGTCTTCAAGATCAGGTGCAGTATATTTGCTTTCTTCCCTTTAACTTTTCCCGCTGTTAAGACTTTCAAACTCAGTAGTCCAAACTTGTGTGCTTGTGAGTGACTACTTTGTGTGAGTGTGAGGAATTCTGCCAAATAAAATACTTTTGAAAGAACACTTGACTTCTCTCTTTCTTGTGCAGTCTGACCCCACAGATGTAAGCCCCCTAACACACCTAAAAACATGTCCTGAGAATCCTCATTATTTTATATCAAACATAATGAGCCATAGAGATATACTGGAAGGACACATAGGCAGGAGGGCTGAGTAGCCTGTTTCCTGTCACATCCTGGGTTATCTGGCAAATGGCTCACAGGCCACTTGAATGGATTTTACAATTACTCTCCGAGAATAAATAAACAATGCAAAACAGCCTGGAAGTTGACTCTTTGAGGCATGCATCTCCGGAGAGATACTGATCTTGCAGGAAACTACAAGGATGTTTGGCTACATTTCCTTTGAACTACAAAGCTGAAATCCATCTTAATAAAAAGATGCAGCCATCTGGTTTCACAGGACATTGTTCAGCTTATAACTAGGCGCACTTTCTGATTCTTTTTGGGAGTTTGAGAGATTCTTTTTGGAGTTTCGAGAACTTAGAGTTGGGAGTTCTTTCGGATCTGCAAAACCATGAAGCTGGTAAGCTCCTCGCAGCCTCTAAAGGCGTGACTGAGATCCTTTTCTCCCAGCTGAAGACTTCTGGATTGATATAGTATTAAATCAAACCCTGTATGTCTCTCTCTCTCTCTCTCTTAATTTTCATCTCTTTCTAACTTTCTATAGTCTTGTATGCTTGTTGTAGTGAGTGAAGCTGAGTGATTGTAGGAACTTTAACTTTCTATAGTCTTGTATGCTTGTAGTGAGTGAAGCTGAGTAACTGTAGGGACTTTACATCTATGTCAATAAAATACTTAAATTTGAACCATTTGTGTGATTTTTGACTGGGCCTGACCCTGTAAACATTGGGTTAAAAAGATCCTAAGTACCCTGTCCTCATTGCATAGCTAAAACAATGCAGAGCTAATTTTTCCCCACAAGAGACAATTTTGACAGCTTTAGGGAATCCTCTTAAAAGAAGCCCCTAAGCAAACAGGGTAACACAGACATAGGATAAAAGATCTCACTGTGTTGCCCTGCCCTCTGTTTTGCTAAGCAGTGCTCTGCTAATTTCCCCAACCTCTGTAAAATCCAGGTGTTCCCCAGGGACCCCCAAAAGCCAGGGTAACAGTACCACAATTCAAGAAGCATATTGATAAACTGGAACATGTGCAGAGGAGGGTGACCGAAATGGTAGAAAAGCCCTACGAGGCTTAAGGAGCTGGGTATGTTTAGCCTGAAGAAGAGAAGGCGAAGGGGTGACATGATAGCTGCATTTAAATATTTAAGGGGATATCACATGGAGGATGGAACAAGCTTGTTTTCTGCTGCTCCAGAGATTAGGACACAGAGCAATGGCTTCAAACTTCAGGGGAAAAGAATCCATCTAAACGTTAGGAAGAACTTCCTGAGGGTAGGAGCAGTTGGGATATGGAATATGCCGTTGCCTGGGGTTGTGGTGGAGACTCCTTCTTTGGAGACTTTTGAACAGAGAGTGGATGACCATCTGTTGAGAGTGTTTTGATTGTGCATTCTTGCATGGCAGGCAGTCGGACTGGATGGCCTCTGTGGTCTGTTACAGCTGTATCATTCTGTGACTTTATGATCCTATGAGTGTCAAACTTTATATATCCAAAATGACACCATCTATTGTATCAAAAGTTCTGAGAAAACCCCAAGCTTTTCAGAAGGACACAGAACAGGTAGACGGGGGAAAACCCTTCAGATGGTGGTTGTAATTGCTGAGGCAGCCCAAAAAATCATAGTCCATGAAGAAATGTGTTGAAAAGGCATGGAATCCTGCCTGAATATCATGGGCCATTTCCACACGAGACTGTTATAGCACTATTATTCCACTTTCAACATCCTATGGAATCCTGGGCTTTGCAGTTTCAGGAGGGGCACTGCAAACCCCAGGATTCCATAGGATGTTGAAAGTGGAATCGTAGTGCTATAACAGCCTCATGCGGAAATGGCTTAAGTCAGGAGATGCAACATGGGGAGGAAGTGCAAATAAGACGCCGAGTCCTGGAAGATGTCAAGTTTGCTTGGTTGGAACTTTGGAAAGCATAACTCTATTTATTGTTGTTATTTTCCATCCAGTCAACCTCAGCTTAGGAGAGCCAGAGTGGTGTCATGATTTGAATGCTGGACTATGACCCTGGAGAGCAGGTTTGATTCTCTGCTCAGCCACGGAAACCCACTGAATGACCTTTAGTGTGTCACATACTCTCAGCCCCAGAAAACCCCAGAATAGGTTAGCCTTGGGGTTGTCATAAGTTGGAAGTGACTTGAACGCACACAGCAGCAGCAACAACAACTGATAGTGATTCTATGAATGAAAGTTCACCAAAGCCCCAATCATCAACTGCTCTGCTCATATCTTGCAAACTTAGGGCCACCACGTCTTCCTTGAATGATTTCATACTGCAACATTTTGTTGCAGGTTCCACCTGTCCTCTTTATTTATAGTCTTTAGACTTCAAGTGCCACTATTTCCTCTCTTTCCAAAACGGCAGCGCTCATGCTAAAGGGGTTTGGAAGAATCCTGAGGACGTCAGAAATTCAGGGGGAAAAAAAAAAGGCTATTTAGCAGATCACTCAAAGTGGTGGTGATGGTGGTTAAGGGCATCCCAGTGAAGACTGAGAATGCATAGTGACCATGGGATGCTATTTGACTGGGAGGAAAGACAGATACAGTGTTGTAGTGTTGGATTATTTCATTCACAACTACAAGAGGGAAGAAATTTGAAAGTTTTCTCCTCACTGAGTGAGACCAGAAGAACTTTCTGTCATTATGTGGAATTATATTTTTTTCCCTGTTTTGGTAGGGTTTTGCTAAAGAAAAACATTGTGCCAAGAACTCATGTTTTTGCACATGGCTGATTGTGCATCAGAGCATACCTACAAAACATTTTGCTTAGGTTGAAAAAACTTGTGCGGGTTGCATTGAAAAGAGTGGGGGGTTGCAAAAATTAATTTTTCACCCCAACTCCCAAATTGCTAAATAAATAAATAAATATTTTTAATATTTTAATTTAATTATTTATTTGTATCCCGCCTCTCCATATGGATCGAGGCGGCGAACAACTTACAAATAAGCATGTACTTCCAAACATTTCTATACATGCCCCCAACAAGCTGGGTACTCATTTTACCGACCTGCAGAAGGATGGCAGGCTGAGTCAACCTTGGAACCTGGCAGGATCCAACTCACAACCTTGTGGCTTGCAGTACCGGCATTTAACCACTGCGCCACCAGGGCTCCAATATGCAGCCATAGATAGGTTTTTATTTTATTTTTTTTATGGTGGAGGGACCTCTATGTCTTGAGATACGTGGTCTCACTGAGGATGAGAAAACTGGCAAATATTTTCTCTATGTGGCAGGGGGATGGAAAAGAAGGAATGATCAGAATCTTGGACAACATGAGTCCTTGCAGCACAGTCCCACTTTTCCCATCCCTACGTGGGGCTATGTTAGAAAGATTCCTTCCCTGGGGAAGAGGAGCTGAGGCACAGGAGATAAGCATGTGTGGGGCTGAGCACACGAGACTGCACAGCAGTTCTGACAAGTGGCGCACAAGTTGTCTGAAGCCAGCTAGCCTGGCTGCCAGGTGAGTCATCTGTTTTCAGGTTTCAGGATCCAGCAACTAGTGTGGGTGGAAGGGAACTGTCGGTGGTCAAGAGGTCTCTTCATCTCTCACGTACCTTCTACCAAAGATGCCAAAGAAAACAAGGAACATTTTGCACATAAGGCATACAAAGCTGAATGACAGCAATGGATTTGGAAGCTGAATCTGGTTGAAAAACCTAATGTCATGTCTCTCCCCTTACTCAACTTCTCAGTATAACTTGCACGGAGAACCAGAACCAGACAGAATTCCAATGTTCTTAAAAATTATTTTCCAGTTCATCCTTGAAGACTATGTTGCCAACTCCTTACATATCTCATCCTGCAGGAGAGCAACATTAGCATGAAATCTAATATATAAATGTCAAAGATTGTTTGTCTGTGTCAGGCGAAGACCTGCCTAAGAAGATTCTATGGTTTGAGTTTAGGGAGGGGCCTTTAGAATTCTTAGCCAGAGAGCTCTATATGCTGGTTGATGAGGCCTAGCAGCAAGGAGGAGGGCAGTGTATTCCCTCGGGAACCCAACCTCTGTTTGTTAATAACTCTGAATACAGATTGGATTGACGAATAGGGGGGGAAGTTACAGGTACTGGACAAGACAGTTTCGGGAATTAGAGACACAGGATCTCAAATCTGTGCATTTCAACTGCATCTGATTCCTAAGGTAAGGTAAGGTAAGGTAATTCATATGGTATTTCTAACAAGTATTACCTATGTGAAAATAAAATCCGAGGCAACACCAGGTATATACACAAGTGTTATATAAAAATTGGACACCTATGGCCGGGGAATGTGCAGTAAGCAGGACGCAGTAAGCAGGACACAGCTGGTCCCTCCCAAAACTGCAAACCTCAGGATTCCAGAGGATGTTGAAAGTGGAATTGTAGCGCTATAACAGGCTAGTGCAGAAATGGCCAAGGAGAAGAAAGTAGAGGCAGATGCCATAAAAAGTGGTGGAGAATATTTTGCAAAACAGCCTTGCCTTTTCCATTGTTTGTGTGTATGGCTTCAGGGCATGATGAAGATCACTGCATGAAAACAGATTGTAGGGGGATCAAAATGAGATAAAGCCAATGGCACAAAGGAAGATTAATGGGTGTTTCATGCATGCAACAGGTGTTTTACAGCAAAGAAAGACCAACTCCTCTACTCCTCTACCCATCCAGGGTGGAATGTCTTCGGATCCATTATGTCTCCCAGACATATATGCTCATTTGCTATTTCCTGGATTAGACTGGGACATAGTAACACACAAAAGGGCTGAGGTCCCTTGCAATGTGCTTGTGCTTGTGTAATGTAATCCTGCACATATGTAGTTAAGTGATGGTTGCACAGATGCCCAACCATTCTGTTGAATATCAACGTGGTGCAAGTAACAGTAGATCTGCAAATGTCCTTACTTATTATGCCATTGTGCAATGTGGGATCCACAGTGGCAGTTTTTGCAATTCTAGTGAGTCACATGGTACATGGAAAGCATTGATCATAGAATCATAGAAACACAGAGTTGAAAGAGACCACAATGGCAATTGAGTCCAACTCCTTTATACCATGCAGGAACAAATACTCAAAGAACTCCCACCAAGTGGACATCCAGCCTCTGCTTAAAAACCTCCAAGGAAGGTGACTCCACTAACCTCTGAGGCAGCATATTCCACCATTGAACAGCCCTGACTGTCAGGAAGTTCTTCCTGATATTTAGGTGAAATCTCTTTTCCTGTAGTTTGAATCCATTGCTCCATATCCTAGTCTCTGGAAGAGCAGAAAACAAGCTGGCTCCATCTTCAACATGCCATCCCTTGAACAATTATGCACCACCCATGAATATTCAACTGCGAGTTAAATGTTTCTACATGTGGAATAGGGTCACCATAAGTCAGTGTCAACCTGAAGGCACAAAATAACAACAAAACAACTCCAGTAGAAACTCTATACCTAGTTGTTATTAGTTTGCAAAAGGGAAATCTGCTAAACTTAGCAAGTTCAAAAGCTGCTGACGGTAGGGAATGTTCAACCATAGATTCAGAGACTTCTAACATAACATTTTAATCTAAACATTTTTTTTTTAAAAAAATAATCTTTGACATACGATTTTGTTTTCACAAGCACCAGTAAATTGTTAAATATTTGCCTTCTGGGATATCTCTCCAGTATTCCAAACTTGTAAGCTATCTACTTAGTCAATGGCTGCCTCTTGAAAGTCATGACTCCTTCCGAGCTACTTAAAGCAATTAGAGATGATGGGAGAAAGATACAGCATTTGAGTCAGTTTGATAAAATAACAAGCAACAAAATTGCATATTTAAGAAATGGAAATGAGGAGTCTTGTGTTACCTAATTACACTAAAGATGACAAGATTGCAGCGCTTGGGGAAAACAACAGGGGGAAAAAATGTGCCTAGAGGTGATTTCTAGGTAGTTTGAGGTGATTTAACATCCTGCTGAAACATCTGCGATAACAAGCCAAGCAAAAAAATAAAAAAATTACAAAGTTTTCCAGTTTGCTTTCCTAGATCATTTCAAAATATGTTGGGCTGGGGAAAAAATGTTCACGTGTGTATGCTAAGTTACGACAGTTATGAATTCTTTAGGCTTGAGGGTGAAGATTGGAAAGGAGATTAAATTGCAAACAAATAAAAGTTTATCTTCATAGTTCAGATTATGGCTGAAAGCCCACATCGATATTTCATAGCAAATTGCACATGGGGAACTTCACTCTGGTTCTGGTGTGACTGGCCTAAAGTCTTACCACGGGTCTTATTGCACTGCACTGTTTATAATGCTATTATTCCACTTTTAACAGCCATGGCCACATCATATGGAATCCTGGGATTTGCTGTTTAGGGAAGGGCATTTAGTACTCTCAGCCAGGAAGCTTGTGGGCCTCCAAAAACTACAAATCCCAAGATTCCAGAGGATGAAGCCATGGCAGTTAAAGAGAAATAATAGCTCCATAACTGTGCAGTGTGATGGGGCTACTAGTCTTTATAATAGTGCCATCTGATAGCCATTCCATGGTTGGCAGAGAGGAGACAGGATTGCAGAGAAGCATCTGGCACCTGTATTCACATAGCCAGAGGCAAAGAGAGGGCATCTTCCACTAAGATCCACCAGGCTCCTCCAGAGGTCTCAGACGATGGTGTCATCAGTCTGTATCTGACTATAGAATCATAAAAATGTAGAGTTGGAAGAGACCCCAGGGGCCATCCAGTCCAACCTCCTGCCATGCAGTAACACCCTCAAAGCAATCCCGACAGATGGCCATCAAGCCTCTGCTTAAAAACCTCCAAGGAAGGAGACTCCACTACACTCCATTGAGGCAGCAGATTCCACTGCCGGACAGCCCTGACTGTCAGGAAGTTCTTCCTGAGGTTCAGGTGGAATCTCCTTTCCTGCAGCTTCAATCCATTGCTCCTTGTCCTGGTCTCTGGAGCAGCAGAAAACAAGCCCCCTCCTTCCTCTACATGGCATCCCTTCAAATATTTAAACATGGCTCTCATGTCCCCTCTTAACCTTCTCTTCTGCAGACTAAACATATCCAGCTCTCTAAGTCTATCCTCATAGGGCATGGCTTCCAGACCCTTCACCATTTTGGTCACCCTCCTCTGGACTTGCTCCAGCTTGACCATGTCCTTCTTGAATTGGGGTGCCCAGAACTGGACACAGGATTCAAGACGAGGTCTAACCAAAGCAGAGTAGAGTGGTACCAGTACCTCCCTCGATCTAGACACCATACTCCTATTGATGCAGCCAAGAATTGCATTGGCTTTCTTGGCTGCCGCATCACACTGCTGACTCATGTTCAGCTTGTGATCTACCAAGACCCCTAGATCCTTTTCACACATACCACTGTCCAGCCACATGTCCCCCATCCTATATTTCTGTATTCCATGTTTTCTACCTAAGTGTTAGACCTTACACTTCTCTCTGTTGAATTTCATTTTGTTAGCCTTGGCCCAGCTCTCCAGTCTAACCAGGTCATTTTGAATTCTGATCCTGTCAAAGAGGCATAACCAGATGCTTCTCCAATTCCTTCCACCCTCCATCAGCAGTGGAATAGGCATTGGAGACAGCTATCACAGCAACACTGTTGAGTCATGGGGAGGCTTTGATTGTTACAGAAGGTGAAGGGGAATACAGAACTCTGAAATGAAGTATACATACTCATGTATCAAAAAGCAGCATTTTCTGTGCAGAAAATAATATGTATACATAGAAATCTCAGTTTCCTTGTGCATTTCTTTGTGCATTGAGTTGTAAATCCAGTCATGCATTTGGTTGCATATTCACTTGCATATTTAATTCTTCATTTGGTTTCGGGCCATTCAATTATGCATTTGTTTTTATTTTGGTCAAACATTTGGTTTTGTATTCAGTTGTGAATTCAGTTGTGCATATATTCAGTTGGACTTTCAGACAAGTCTCCAGTTAGGCATTCAGTCGTGCGTTCAGTTACATATTCAGTTGAACAAAATTCAACCTCAACATTGGGTAGCATTATTAATGCATAATAATGCTTGCAGAGATCTACATTATGCCCCAAGGGGTGTAGCTATGGGGTGGGAAGGCATTGCCACCCCAATAATTGTGCCTTCCTAATTAAAAAAAATCCTTCAATCTCCAAACTTCTAGATTTGGAGCATGTGAGCCATTGAAAATTGTTTTCACCCAGAATTCTGATATATGCTGTGTTTACATTCCCTTGATCAATGTGCTTGTCTCTTTTCTTTGGATGCCTAAAACTGTACAGTAGAGTCCCAGTTATCCGATGCAAACGGGTGGCCGCAGCATCGGATAACTGAAAAGGTCGAATTACCCGGACTCCTGTGGCGGCCGCCATTTTGGGGGCGTGTCGGGGCGTGTCGGGGCGTTTCTGGGGGCGCAGAAATGCCCACAGCCACGCCCCCAGGCCGTCGCGATGCCGGTTAATCCGGAGTGTCGGATTACCGAGTGTCGGATAACCGGGACTCTACTGTATTTTGAAATGCTGAATTGCATTAGGTGATTACATTATAAATACTGCAATGCTAGAAATCTTAGAACTGAAGAAAAAAAGTTATCCCCGCCCACTACATCCTATCCAATGTAGTGTTAGGATCTGTGGCTCCTGTCATATATGTATGCAGTAATATATGTAATAGGGTTGCTTTGCTAGATCCAATAGGGTGATAGTTCACTGATGTGATAGATCAATTGCTATCAATTGCCACAACTATGTATCTGAGTGGAATGGTTTAAGTATCCCAAGGCACCAAATGCTTAATTGCTGTAGTTTTTAAATGTCACTTTGTATCTGGACAAGAGAGAAGAAGATCAAAGAGGGAAATGTAAAATGGCAGGAAGGTGTTATGGGAACAGGCCAGGCAAAGATAAGGAGAATCCCAGGATGAAAGGTGTGTAAGTAACGGAAGATCTAGGAAAATGCCTGTATCAGTGGAGTGATGTGACATTTATGACTTTCACCAATCATTGATGTGTGCACCTAAATTTGTATGACAAAGTATAAAACCTGTAGCTACTCTATATGCAGTTGTCTAGCAACTTTTGGGAAAATTGCTGCGTTGCTTGCTTTCCTCCAAATAAACACTTCTGCTTCTGAGTGTGGTTTGTGACAGCAAGTTCACCAGGACATGACATGTTGTCTTTGCAGTCTCAGTGTGCAAAGGTCTTTATTTCACTTTTACTGCAAGTCATAGAGGGGGAAACAGTTCCTGTCAAAGCATGGATTTTGCACTATCTACCAGTGCCAGAGGATGATTAACCACAGTTTTTCTTACCCTTGTGCCAGACACCTGTCTGCTGTCACGTTTCCCCATGAAAGCATTTCATTCCCTGGGAAGCTGAGTGAGCAAATGCAAAGTGATGGCATATCTCCAAAATGTCCTAGAACTTTGACAGCATAGTGAGAGGTAGGTCTTATGTCCAAGGCAGTGTGTTCTCCTCACTCCCATGGTTTTGCCACTCGCTAAAGATTAAAATAACCTGGAAGAAAGAAAAAAAATGAGGAATGACATCTCAAAAGATCAGATCTGTCCCTATTGATTTTTGTGAGTTCTTGTTTTTCCCAGACTGATGCCACCTCAGTTCTAAGTGTCTCCTCCACCCCACCAGAAATCAACATTCAGTTTTTCAGCTTTTCTTCCTTTAAAAAGAATATATGCAGGGTGTTTTTTATGCATGCACCCAGTTTTAAAAATGGGTGCATTTCTTTCTTTAGGCATCAAGAAAATTTTTTTACTTTCATGTGTATTTCTTTACCTGCTTGCTCCACTGATGACTTCACAAGGCCCCATTTTTCCCCACAGAATCATAGCATAGAGCTTGAAGAGACTCCTTCAAATATTTAAACATGGCTATTGTTATCATACCCTACCGCCCCTCCTACGAGACATGCGAGTTTCATAAATGGGATTCATTAATGACTGGAGAACATGATTGGGGTCAGGCTGGCTGGAGAATGTCTTTGGGGTTATGCTGACCAGAAATGTGTTCAAGGTTATGAAAGGTCCAATAGGATTATGCAGAAAACCCCAACGTTGATGGGTTTGTGCTAATCCCTTCAGGCTCTTGCCATTTTTGGCAAGTTCAGGCTCTTACCATTTTTGAATACAATGAAACATGAACTGCCCTGATTGGTGAGCAGTCAGAGATCATCCCTCAATTTCACCCTATGGAGACCTTACTTACACACCCCTCCTGAGTGAACATTAAGAGATTGACATGATTCCCATCAACATTTTGTCACTATGGAGTTAAGTAATCAGCCCTTTCTGGAATCCTTTTTGTCAATCCCATGGGAAAGCCATTACGACTTTGTCAATGTGTTACTGCAGTTATGGTATGTCTAGTGAGAGCACTAGATATCCTTTGGATATCAAATAATTTGGCCTTGCTTGACCTTTCTCTGCCACCCTACTCCACGTGTTTGAAGAGGTCCTCCGGACAAGCACGTACGGGCGCGGCCGTTAATGGTTGTACATTCCAAAACCCCATTCAGGCAGGCAGCTTAAGCCTCTCCGTTGCTTTAGGGAAAAACCTCCCTGCAAACCGGCTTTGCTTGGCATGAATCTACACAAAGCCACTCGGCCAAGAGCTGAGCCATTCCTTTATATCGGGCCATCAACGAACCAGCCACGCTACTGTCATTAAGTACTAAGCTCATCATGCAAAATCTGACCTTTTCCAACTCCTTTGTCCAGCTCCAAATTTCCTTTGTTCTCACCGAGCATAACATAGCCTGTAGGTAGAATCCACCCTATAAAAAGTCCCCACTTTTGGAACTTCCTTGGATTGCTCCTGAATTCCATCCAGCCTTGCTGCCACTGTGTTTGGCGAGCTGTCCCCTCAGTTCTCAACAACTGAGTCTGCCTCTCTTCTTGGAGTACTTTGAACTACTTTGGACTTCCATCCCGCCTTGCTACCGGTTTGTCTAAGGCGCTCCCCTCAGCCAGCCACGCTGAGCTTTCTCTCCCGGAACCCCATCTTTCTCTCCAGGACCACGAGACCAGGTGTCGTATTACCCAAGCTCTCTATCTCTGTTTCCAAGTTAGCTAGTGTGCGTGTTGTTTTATTTGCTGTTTATCTTTCAATAAAACTGCTATTTTTTTTTACTTTAAAACTTGTCTGCTACGCTCTCTGACCTGAAGCCGTAGACATAGGGTTAAAGATCCTTGCTAAAGTTACCCTGCCTCTCGTTAGTTTAAGATAGTGCTCAAGCTTAATTTCCCCATCCTGTGTTTCTATTTGGTTATTTGAGCGCCCCTCCCGGGACCCCCAACATACAGGGTAACAGAAGTATCCCTTCAGGGTGTGAAATGGGGTATAAAAATACTAGCTTTGACCACAGTCAATTGTAGTACATTGTACGTGGCGCCCCAGACTGCCATTCCTCTGTGTTACACACTGTCTGAACCACGCTGATGTGATCCTTTCTTCAGGACTGGAAACGATGACCCTTTCCACCCAATTTCTCTCTATCCAACCTTTCTTGCCTCCTTTTCTTATAGCTTTGTATGGTTCTTAAAAGTATCTGATTTTTCATGTGTTTGTCAATTCAAATAAAAACTTTTCTTTACCTATAACTGGAGTCCTGTCTACAGTCAGTACTGGTATGCACAGATGAAGAGATCCTGCCATTACCCTCCTCTCACAGGTCTCCTTTGAAATATAATTCCCCCAAATTCTAAAGAGACACTGGAATTGGACCCCAATGTGCCACCCCTCACTCCCATTAGGGTAACACTATCATGTCACCTCTTAACCTTCTCTTCTCTTCTCTTCTCTTCTGAACCTTCTAGAGATGGCTTGAAAGCTTCTTTCACCAGCTTCCATTTTTCTTAGGATTTCCATTTTGGTGGTCAAATGTCTAGAACTATGCTTTTCTTATGTATACATGTAACTGTGGAGGAGGAGACTGGTGAGGCAGGGTTATCTGCTCTCCGTTTTCTCTCTGCTCATGCATAGTCAGTAGGAACTCTGAAGACAGCTCCTGTTGACTTTACCTATTTTGGGCATGCATGCATGGCTACAATACTGCAAATATGCTGCTGCAACGTGACATCCAAAATCTGTGCTTCTCAAGCCCTCTTTAACCATTCTCCCCATGCTGCTGCTGCTGAAAATCTTCTAGCTAGACAGAGGATGAGGAAGAAAGGAGTGTTGCAAGCCACAAAAAGGGGCTTCTTTGTCAAAGCCCCTTTTTGCAGTCCCTCTCAAGATTTATTTAGCTAGGTGCTGTTCCAAGCATACTCTGTCACACATACTCAGAGTCTACTGGCTACCAAACAGCTATGCAGGTTTATATAGAATTCTTATAAAACCCTGCAGTGACAGAAATTCAGAATCAAAAAAGCTCACCGGTAACAATCAGAGAAATAATCCGCAAGCACAGTTTCCAAACTAGACACGTCACATTTGCTCTTTGCATCTCATGCTGGTCTCTTTTTATCAGCAAGAATGTGTCAGGCTGTTTCAGGACGTGGCTCGGAATGCTCCATACACGTTTGACGCAATCTGAAATCTCCAACAGTTTGCAAGGCTGTTTAGCTTTGTTTCCATGTGCCTTTACCTTAATTAGACCTAAGGCAAGGATGGAGAAAGTGTGGCTCATGAACCACATGTGGTCCCCTGGACCCCTGGACCCCGATGCCAGTCCCACAAAGTCCCCCAACCACTTATTTTAAAAAAATGGAATTTGTGCAATTGTTGCCTTCCAATCATACAGAACGAATCTCCCCCAAAGAGGGAAAACATTCAAAAATGCCCATCCCCACAACCACCCCTCAATTCCCATATTGACTCCACATACCTCCATTTTCTTCTTTAGTCCCTCTCGAAATAATAACATAAGAAATGGATAGAGCCTAACTTACTGAAACAATAGAAAACACAGGATATAAAAGTAACATATAAATGTACAACACATATTGAAAGACTTAAGAAATCTCTAGAAACATCAATTGTTCTTATTAGAATATTTGAAGGGATGTCAAGTTGAGGAGGGAGAGGACTTGTTTTCCACTGCTTCAGAGACTAGGACAAGGAGCAATGGATTCAAGCTGCAGAAAAGGAGATTCCACCTGCACCTCAGGAAGAACTTCCTGATGGTCAGGGCTGTCTGGCAGTGGAATCTGCTGCCTTGGAATGTGGTGGAGTCTCCTTCTTTGGAGGTTTTTAAGCAGAGGCTGGATGGCCATCTTTTGGGAATGCTTTGATGGGTGTTCCTACCTGGCAGAATGGGATTGGACTGATGGCCCCTGGGGTCTCTTCCAACTCTATGATTCTAGGATTCTATGATAAAACTACATGGTCCAAATCTATAAGTAGCAATAGTGGAGAAGGTCCATAAGACATTAATTGATTGTCAATAAATAGATAATAAAATGGCCTCAAGGTCTTGGCAGATCTTCCAACAAGAGAGGTCACCTGCAGTGGCATACTGAGCCTCCACAGTGTCCAGGGAAGGGGGTGAGGCGAATGGGGGCCAGGTGAGGGGTTCCTCTTTTTGTGCCCCTCCTGACATTGGTGCCCAGGGCATGCACCCCAGTTGCCCCATCCTAGGTCTGCTTCTCGCCAACTGCTCATTTAATTGTCATCCTTCATCCATGGTCAACACAGCTCTTATGTTTTCTGTTGTTTCCTCCAGACAAAATGGTAACACTACAGATTTTTTTTTTTTTCCTTCCAAATTAAAAATATGTCTTCTTCATTCCCCACAGCTTGTATTTCCTGTCTCAATTTTGAGAGGGACTGAAGAGGAAAACAGAGGTATTCAGGCTGGATCTTGGGTGGAGGGGTGTAGCCTATGAGAAGATCAGGGAACAAATTGTCCCCTGTTCCCCTCCACAGTTATCCACCCTGGCCTTAAAATAACTTTTGGACCTTTCCTCTTCACTACAATCCTGTACACACTTAGCTGAAAGTCAGTCCCTTTGGATTAATTAGTTCCATTCAAGAAAGATACTGGTTCTCAGTGATGCAACAGGTTGTAGCCAATAGAGAAGCAAGCTAGAATGTGCCCAGAGGTGGGCAACCAAAATAATAATAATAATAATAATAATAATAATAATAATAATAATAATAATAATAATAATATTTATTTTTATCCCGCCTCTCCCAGTGGATCGAGGCGGCATTACAAAAATATATAAATACATTAAAACATTAAAATGTACCCCATCCTCCCCATGCAAACCATGAAGCCACATAAGGAATGGCTTAGGGGACTGAGTATGTTTAGCCTGCAGCAGAGAAAGTTAAGAGATTACATGATAGCCATGTTTAAATTCATTTTTAAAGGTTTTTTTTTTAAAAAAAATTAAATTTTATTATAATAACAAATTTACAAGGTACAAAAAAATTACAAAATATTATTCAATACCAATCAAATCAGAATGTGATGATTCAAACTATTCCTTTCTCGTGGATCGTATGGCTATTACATCTCATGGTTTTAAGGTAATACTTGTAGGGTTTCCAATAATGACCATTTCCACATTAGACTGTTATAGGCCCTTTTCGCATTGAGGCTTCTCGCGTGAGCAGGCTCCTCCAGGAGGCTGCCGTTCTCCCCTTCTTCCTTCCGCAGGTGAAGGAACGAGGGGGAAGCGGCACCGGAGGAGGCTTCTTGTGCGAGCCGCCCCCCCGGGCGAAGCAGGAAGCTCTCGCGTCCGCCCCCCGAGCGCGCGAAGCAAGAGGTGTCGTGTCCGTCCCCCGTGCGCACGTGAAGCAGGAGGTGTCACGTCCGTCGCGCTAGCGCCCCGCCCCTTCCTTCCACAGGGGCGGAGGGAAGGAAGCACGACCCGGCCGCCTCCCCGACGCTCCGCACAGGAGGTAAGTGCGCCTGGGCGCCGGGAGCGTTGTGCGAGCGCGGGTGATTTTCGCTTTGAGGCAAAAATCAAAAAACCTGCGATCGCGCCACTGCAGCCCCGTGAGCGCGGCGGAAGTGGGAGTGCGTCGTGCAGAGCGACGCTCCCACTCCCGCGAGGCTCAGGGGGCTGTCGCGTGACAGAAAGCCCGTGCGAAAAGGGCCATAGTGCTATTATCCCACTTTTAACATCCTATGTAATTCTGGAGTTTGCAGTTTAGGGAGTGGCCTTTGAGACCCCTCCCTAAACTGCAAACCCTAGGATTCCATAGGATGTTAAAAGTGGAATAATAGCACTATAACAGTCTAGTGAGGAAATGGCCAATATCTCCATCAAGTGTTCAAGGCCCCTCCCTAAACTGCAAACCCCAGGATTCCATAGGATGTTGAAAGTGGAATAATAGTACTATAACAGTCTAGTGCATAAATGGCCTCTCAAACACTATGAAAAGATGTTGTGCAGCCACGCTGAACTTCATCTGAAGTTTCCTGAGCGGACTGATGTCTGTCTGCCAGTTTGGGAAGGTGAGTTGAATGCTGTCATCTTCCACTCCACAACCTGCCTTCCGAACTTATTATACCAAAGCAGCTGAACACCTCAGTAGAAATTAATGGGCTGAGCCTCTTTTATGTCTCATTTCTCCCCTTTGCCCTTATGTTAAACTGTTTCCCTGCCATGAAATTACTCCTGCTCCTTTCAGATTGCCTTTGCAACGGCAAGGAGGGACAAAGAAGAACAACCATCCTCAGAAAAGAAAGTCCTCGTCAGCACTCTCTGGAGCTTGGAGGTTGACCCACCTTTTTCTTCCAGAGCAGACTATGAAGATCACTCACTTTGATTATTCCTGAACGGTGTTGAAAGAGGAAGGTGTGAGGGGGCCCAGAGGAGGAAAGAGCTGGTGCAAGGAAAGGAGAAAGCAATGAAGAAGGATGGCCCCATTTCTTATCTTACCTCACTCCCAAAAAGCATCAGGGGGGCTGCTGCCTTCCATGTCTGTGTAGTGCTCTAGGTTCCAGTCCAAAAATTAAAAGAGTTATCCATGTTGAGCCTAATTTCCATAATAGGTACATCACCATAGAGAGGTCGTTCCCAGATCAAATTAAAAGCAAGAGTAAGTTCACCAATCCTGAAGTCACGAAAGCCACTGACCTTTCACAGTATGGGTATGATATTATCATTTTGCTTAATAGGCCTAATGCGTGATACTGATGCCATTGGGCAATTGCTTAAAAGCCCACCAGAGCTGGGGAAATTAATTTCTTTTAGTTGGACTACAGTGGCCCTTCCACATTCATAAGGGTTTGGAGAGAAGAACCCCTGTGAAAGTGGAAGAATTGTGAATAACTCATCTTGCAATCCCCCTCCCATTCCCTTGCCTCTAGCCTGTTGGGGAATTGAGAGTTTTTGGTAATAAGTCTCCCAATCAACAGAGTATTGTGTAATGCACAGGCAGAAGTTGAACAAATTACCAGTCCCACTTCATCATCTCTACCCCAGAAACACTTAATCTAGCTCAAAATACACATAAACAGGTTGGTTAAAAGTATTAAAAGCTTACTCACAAAATCTTGTGCATAGTCTACACAGGTTCAATTCCTGAAGAACATTAGACAAAATTAAGCACTCACATGCTTACAGGAAAGCATGTGAGGATCAGAGACCACATGCTTGCAAGAAAGCTGAAGAACCAAAAGGGAAGAGGAAGAGAACATGCAAGGGGAAGTGGGTGTTGACCAAACAATCGGAAGTTTACTCTAGGCAGTCTCTTCTATGCCTACCATAGACATGCATACTAACTGGCCAGTTAATTGAGCATGCAAAGGTTGCTGTTACCCTGTATGTTGGGGGTCCCAGGAGGGGCACCCAAATAACTAAATAACAACACAAGATGGAGAAATTAAGCTTGAGCACTCTCTTAAGCTAACAAGAGGCAGGGTAACTTCAGCTAGGATCCTTTACCCTATGTCTACGGCTTCAGGTCAGAGGGCGTAGTCAGACAAGGTTTCAAAGTAACAAAAATAACATTTGTTGAGCACAAATAACATAAAAGACACCACATGCACACAACTAACTAGAAATAGAAATGGAGAGTTTTTGGGGAATGGGTAATATGACACCTGGTCTCGTAGTCCTGGAGAGAAACGGAGGTTGCAGGGGAAGAAAGCTCAGCGTGGCTCACTGAGGGGACAACTTCACTGGACAGAGCGGCAGCAAGGCTGGATGGAAGTCCAGGGTGATCCAAGCAAGTGATCCAAAGTGTTCCCAAAAGTGGGGACTTTTTATAGAGTGGATTTTACCTACGGGCTATGCCATGCTCGGTGAGAACAAAGGAAATTTGGAGCTGGACAAAGGAGTTGGAAAAGATCAGGTTGTGCATGATGAGCTTAGTGCTGGATGACAATAGTATGGCCAGTATACTGATGGCCCAACATAAAGGAATGGCTCGGCTCGTGGCCGTGTGTTTTTGTAAAGATATGTGCTGAGCAGAGCCGGTTTGCAAGAAGGTTTTTCCCTAAAGCATTGGAGAGGCTTAAGTTGCCTGCCTGAATGAGGTTTGGAATGTACAACCATTAACAGCCGCGCCCAATACATGCTTGTCCGGTGGACCTCTGCAAACACGTGGAGTAGGGTGGCAGAGAAAGGTCGAGCAAAGGCCAAATTATTTGATATCAAAAAGAATATTTAGTGCTCTCACCAGACATATCATAACCATGATAACATTGCCACTCCCAGCATGGCCCTGGCACTCCTGGGGGAAAGAAAAAAGACAAAGTAAAGGGCTTACTGGTGCTTTCCTCTCAGATGGAGAAGAACGGAGTGCTGAGTTCTGCCTTTCTAGCTACTTCTGGTTGTTATCTTAAGAAAGGAGATTCTTCCCAGAAGGGAGGGGTAGGAGCAAAGAGAGCACCTGACCAATCAGCAGCCATTACACAGAAGACTATGCAACCACGTGGCAGGGAGGACATGCTTCCAGCTGTGGGAGGTGGCTTTGCTCACCCAAAAGGAGAAAATGTCCATTTTAAACACAAGCCTCAAAAGCATGGGGTGAGGAATGCCAGGGAATGGGAGAAGGAGAATTGGGTGGAGAGAAGGCAAGCATGTGCCTTGTGAATAAAAAAACTGTGAAGCTCAAACCCATGAATGTGGAGATAGGACTGTACACTTCCCAGAATGCTCCAGCAATTGCATTTGTTTGGGCAGGACTCTCACATTTCAGCACCAGTTTTCTGGGGCTAATACCTGTCACTGTCACTCCCCTTCAGTAAAGACTGGAGCCCCAAGAGAGTATTTCTTCCCCATTCCAGAATAATGCTGTGTCAAGAACTCGGAGAGAGTGTGAGAGGGTTAAAATCATGCCCTCCAACATTTCAATGGAAACTGGAACGTATGTGGCCAAGCAATATCAGGGTGTGGTCAAGATGGAAAAGTTATTAATGAGAACGAATATGCAAGCTGAGAGAGGCCGCCACAATTTGCTTTTGCCAGAGCCAACTGGGAAGGGCAAGATTCCGGCTCCTCCTCTCCTCTCCCTTCTGCTGAGTTAACGAAGTGCAAATTCCTTTCACATTTTGAACTCACTTTGCAGCAAATGTAATAATCTAGAGAGAGAGAGAGGGAGATGGAAAGAGAAACTAGGACATTTTAAAAGGATTTTAAAAAGTGAGATTACAGAAGATGAAACATGCTCAGCTCTAGGTAGCCCTGAGATTTTGGAGAGATTCCATCTCAGCATTGCTAAGGCACCTTCTCTCTCTCTCTCTCTCTCTCTCTCTCTCTTTTCTTCTTCCCAGCATCAAACACCAGCAAGATGTCTCTTTCACAAGGGCTTGCCTCTTCCTCCTGCCTTCCTCTCCTCTCCTCTCTGCTTTGTTCCCACCCTTCCTTGTTTGTGAGACAATTGTCTTAGGGAAAGACAGGGGACCTGGGAGAAAGGAGAAACACACACACACACACACACACAGACCTTGCTTAAAAGCACAATGATAAAATAATCACCAGGGAACAAGATGACAGCCTCAGCAATTTGTTCCTGCCTACTGGTGTTATTATTTGTTATTACGAACAATTACGGGGCAGTGTCTCAGAGCTTTTGGGAAATGTTTGCCGAGTGATTGCTGGCAGTCTTTAAAAGATTTTTTTTCGCCTACCTTGCTGTGTAACCCTCTAGTTCCTTCCTTCCTTCCTTCCTTCCTTCCTTCCTTCCTTCCTTCCTTCCTTCCTTCCTTCCTTCCTTCCTTCCTTCCTTCTCTCCCTCCAGACTTTTTTCACTGCTTTATGTCATTGTATATCAGAAAGCTAATGCAGCAGGGTAGGCACGAGACTGAGCTAGGACAGTCACTGTTTTCAATTTCATTTCTTCCTTCTGCACCATAGAAAAGATGCTCTGTTTCTCCATTTCGGCAGAACCCTCCATCTGCAATCAGAGATGATATTGCTGACAGCAGGACTGGGGGACTTTTGGCCTTGCAGACATTTGGGACAAGACCTCCTGTAGTCCTTGGCTGTCAGCCAGGCTGGCTGGGTCTTGTAGGAGTCAAAGTCCAAAGCCAAAGCATGGGTGAAAAATGTGCTAGAATCAACAGACTGACCAGAATCTGACCAGTTGGAGCGATACGCTTCCACAAATGCCAGTGCATGCACGGTTGTACTTTTTTTGGCCATTGTGCAAGAAACGTGTTCCGTGGTTGCGTAAACCTGTTGAAGACGTTAAGAAGTGACATGATAGCCATGTCTAAATATTTGAAAGGATGTCTTATGGAAGATGGGGCAAGCTTGTTTTCTGTTGCTCCAGAGACTAGGGTATGGAGCAATAGAGTCAAACTGCAGGAAAAGAGATTCCACCTAAAGCATTAGGAAGAATTTACACTACCTGGGAGTGTGGTGGAGTCTTTTTCTTTGGTGGTTTTTAAACAGAGGCTGGATGGTCATCTTTTGGTAGCACTCTGATGGTTTCTTCCAGCATGGCAGAAGGGGGTTGGACTTGATGGCCCTCAGGGTCTCTTCCAATTCTAGGATTCTGTAAGTGGAGCTTGACAAGTGTACCCAAATGAGTAGAGCCATTGACTTGACTGGATTCGCCTATGTGTTGACTCAATTTAATGACTGCTAGAGTGGGTCTACTCCATTTGGAACCACCAACCAGATTTCAGTCATGCTTCTGCACATTCTTGGATGGTGTGTAACTAGTGGTCAGTGGCTTCTGCATACCATTTTATTCACTGGGACTGCAGAAATGGCCATTGTGTATTTCCTGTTGCACAATGGGTTAGTAAGCGTGCACATCAACAGATAAACAGTCAGCTACACCATGGCCATTTCCACACTACACTGTTACAGTGCTATTATTCCACTTTCAACACCTTATGGAATCCTGGGATTTGCAGTTTAGGGAAGGGCATTTAGAATTCTCAGACAGAGAGCTGTTTGGCCTCGGTCAACTACAAACCTCAGAATTCCACAGGAGGTTGAGAGTGCAATAATAGCATTATAACAGTGTAGCATGGACTACCAATAGTCACAAGTGGATAGGTTTGCCTTAAGGTCACCGTAAGCTGGAGGTGATTTGAAGGTACACAACAAGAATGTATAATGGTGCATCTTGGCTATATACGGTCAGTTTTTTCTTTTAACACCACAGAAAACCCAAAGGACACTATTTTTTTTTCTTATTAACTAAGCTCACTAATTTCTTTGGACAATGAACAAAGAGATTTGACTTGTTCTCTAGTCATTTGGAGACCCTGATGTCCCTTTCTGACATAGTGATATTGAATCTGATTTCTCTACGGCAAAGGTGGGCAAAGTGGGGCCTCAGTTGACAGTCCTTGGAGCTGTTTGTTGATTGCCCCCAAAGCTCAAATTTTGGAGAGATTTTCAGCTGAAAACCTCCCAAACGAACTCGTCCCAAGTCAAGAGCTCCCAACCACCATGTTCCCTGTGAAACCCAAAAGACTGGTTGAGAATCTGCCAACATGGCAGCCAGAAGATACGATGTAACTTCTGGTGCTCCAGAACTCAATAGTGCAACTAGCCTGGAGGGAGAGTGTGGGGGGGAATTGCCCCCCTGCCTCTTCCACAGTTGTCCACCCTTGCATCCACCTTATGGTAAGGTTTCTCAGGAAGTAAGCCCAGATTGGTGTAGTGGTTTAAGCATTGAACTAAGACCCTGGAGACCAGGGTTTGAATCCCCACTTGGTCACAGAAATCCACTAGGTGGCCCTGGGCATATCACACACTCTCAGCCCCAGAAAACCCTGTGATAGGTTCACCTTAGCGCCACCATAGGTCGGAAACGACTTCAAGGCATACAAGAACAAAGCCAAGACTTCCTGATTGGCAAGATTTTGCAAGGCATAGGAACCTGGGTTTGTTCTCTGGCCAGCTATTGCATCATCATCATCATCATCATCATTACCCTAAGATGAACCTATCATGGAGTTTTCTGGGGCTGAGAGTGTGCGACATGCCAAGGTCCACGGCTGAGCAGGGAATTGAACATTGGTCTCCAGGGTGGTAGTCCAATGCTCAAACCACTACTCAATGCTGGCTGTCATGCTTAGACACATAACATCTATTGAAAACACATAGCACCATTTAAAATACATGTCACATCAGTTAAAAGGAGAATATAAAACCAATACCTATTAAAAACAATTAATTCATACTTTAAAACTTATAATTTAAAAAGTGTCTGGGTAGACCTCCTGGAAGAGACTCGTCTTTAGTGTTGTTTTAAATTCAATTAGCATATCTAGCTGCCAAATCTCTTCTAGTAGGTCATTCTGCAGTTGGGGATCGCAGAAGAAAAAGTCCTCTGGGTGAGACTTGCTAGCCTATCCTGGATGACTGGAGTAAATTACTTCCAGAGACCTCCGAGGAGTTAAAACTAGAAGACTGGGATGCTTTTGCTGTCATAGGAACTTGGATTGCAGATGGCCAAACTGTTGTATGGCACAGGAGCTCTGGTTTGCAGACTTGCAAGATATGCATAGCATAGGAGTTCTGACTTTCAGACTTGCAAGGTTGGCATGGCACGGGAGCCCAGAGGCACAAACTAGCTCAAATTGGCAGACTAGCAAGACAAGACATACATAGCACAAGAGCTCAGATGTGCAGACTTGCAAACTATGCATGGCACAGGAAGACTTGCAGACTAGCAAGGCTTTCATGGCACAGGAGCTCAGATGTGTAGATTAGCAAATTTTGCATGGTACAGGAGCACAGATGTGCAGACTAGAAAATTTTGCATAGCAGGGGAACTCAGATTTGTAGACTTGCAAGTTTTAGCCTGTTGACAGGCAGATCAGCCTTCTCATGATACAGTAGGATTTGTTGGCAGATTGGCAACGTTTTGCATGCTTGAAAGCTCTTGCACTGGAATAGGCAGGATAAGAAGCATGTTTTTCTATGCAAATTTCAATTTGGCCTTGTTCCATGTCCAGAGCCCCAGGTACTACAGTAACATTATTCCAAGACTCTTCCCAAATTGTAACTTGGACCCCAGACAGAACACTGTTCCTCAACCATAGCTTAGGTCAGGATCAGACAAAGGCAGCAGTATGGCTGCTTGCTTTTCCCTAGCAGAAACCCTGGATTTGAGAGCAGCTAACCTTCAGTTCCAGCCACAAAGAAGCCAAGATTGCTTCACTGTAGAAAGCACCCAGCTCAATTTAAAGGGGCCCGATTCTGTGGAGGATGCAGACCATCAGATGCATGGTCTTTCTAAGCACCCCAACCCCCTTTGATCAGATAGGTGGTGAATTTCATTTGCCCCCATGTTTAAATGTTTAAGATCTCAAGTTCTGTCCTTCTCCTTTACAAAGAAAACTGCAAAGCTCTGGAGAAAATTCTAAAGAAAAGGGAACCATAAGAAATTCCTCTCCGGTCTTTTGTAACATGTCTCCCATCCATGTTTTAAAGGGTTCCACAAACCGGCAGGATGATATTGATGATGAGGATGATGACAGATCAACAGTATGTTGAACAGCAAATGAGTACACTTGATTTGAGCATTCTATCCAGTCCTTGGAGTGAAAGAATATTTGGCTAGCACCCTTTCTTTTATGCTTGGGAATTAGTGAACACACTGAATGAGGAGGATTCTTAAAAGAACAGTGAGAAAGGAGAGGGCTATGCTAACCTCCCTTCTTAAAATTAGTACATCTCCTAGCAACCGGTAGGGAAGACAGTTGAATTACACTTAAAAAAAAATTGCTAAGAAATTCCAGAGGGACAGCCATGATGCTGTCACAGGAAACACTCAAAAAAGGATTTACCCTTCTTGAAGCATCGTAAGGACTGGCACTTGTTTCTCCAGTAGATGGCACCACTAGATTTTGGAAAAGTCATATTGTCAGTTCTTGCACAGTGAAACTGTTCAGACTCCAGCTAAGTTAGAAAACAAGTCTTAAGTTGACTATAGACCACTGTAATCCTGCTTTATCAATGTGAATAAAAATAGGTTTAATATGATTGATGATATTTCCAAATGCTTATTTAAGAAATGCTTCCTCCCCTAAATGTTCTAGGCCATTTCTGCACTACACTGTTACAGTGCCTTTATTCCACTTTCAGCATCCTATGGAATCCTGGACCTTGCAGTTTACGGAGGGGCATTTAGAATTTGCAGCTGGAGAACTCTTGGAGCTCAAGAAACTACAAACCCCAGAATTCCACAGGATGTTGGAAGTGGAATAATAGCACTATAACAGTGTAGTGTGGAAATCGCCATAGAGTCATAGAATTAGGGAGCTGGATATCCCCAGGGCCATATAGTCTATCTCCTGCCATGCAGGAACCCCCAGCTAAAGCTATCTTAAGACACACCATCTGACCTCTGTTTGAAAACCTCCAAGGAAGGCAAGTCCACTGTTCTCCAAAGCTGCTTCTTTTATTCTCATCCCTAGCATCATCTGAGGACTTTGGGCCTTTTAGTTCCAGTGACCACTGAGTTATTTTATAGCCAGCAGTTAATCAGCCCAGTTGGCCTCTTTAGCTTGGTGTCCTGTATTCAAAGTGGAGCAGAGCATTGCCTGACCTTTTGCTTCCTGCATTTTAATTTAAGTTGTATGAGAAGGCGAAGTGCCTCTGCCTCATTCTTCTGACCTGCAGCTATTGTGTGGGGTGGGCCCATCTCTTCCTCTGCTGGTGCCATGGCAGGACTGCCAACCTCTCCTGTCTCCAATGGGGCTTGTCATCCTGGCTCTCCTCTTCCCCTTTTTTGTCTAAAGCTAGGATGTGGCAATAGAGCTCAGCATCTTGGAGTACTCTGAAAAACTTGGAGTGGATTCACATGGGAGCCACCAGCCACCAGTGTCTGAGATGCAGGAGCACGTTCCATGCAGAAATGTGTTGTATGTAAACATCCCTCAGCAAGGCTTGCATACCAAAAGAATTTATGCCCATGGTGAATACAAAACCCAGCTGATTGCTGACTGACTGACCTCCAGAAAGCTGACCTGTGAATCAAGCTTCTGTAAGCTTTTAAAGGAAATCCCATGTGCATAATTAGATTTTCAGAGGCCAGGTTAGGCAGCCTTCCTTGCTAACATCACAGCTGCATTGATCACAAAGTCCAGGAGGATATGAGAGGAGAAACAACTGACGGCATATCTAATGAGGCAGCTCTCCTTTTGAACTCCAGGTTGTTTCTAATTACTCCTATGTGGTTCTTGGAGTTCCCCTGTGATACCGCAAGCAGCATCTCACGTAAATACATCTGGTCTGGGTTAAACTGTCCCTGGGGAGGAGATTTAAGTCTCATGCACTTCAAAGGAAGGCTATGTCATATGCCAGATTTCAGTGCCTGTGTAGAGACTGCAAAGAAGCCAGCACCTTCATGGCCAATCTTGAGTACAATTATTAGTTTTTATGTTACCGACTTCTGGAGGTTCCCTGGGGAAACCTTGATTCACTCCAAAAATGCAAAGACTGGGAAAATCAGCAGAGCACTGGCTATGGCAGAACAAGGGACAGGATAACCCAGCGAGACCTTCAACCCAATTTTTACGGAGTCGGACCAAGCAAAGCCAGCCAAAGATTAAAAAGTAAGCTAAAAATGTGTTTTTGTTGGGGGAATTCACTCATGCATGCACACAAGATACATACAGTCAAGCATTCACACAAGAGCTAACTGAAAGAGAAAGGGAGGAAAAATTATAGAGAGGCTGAGGGGGTCAGGAAGGTTTATAATTACCAGTCCAGAAGAGTAGTGAAGAGCAGGAATGTGTTTTGGCTTAAGTGTGACCTAAGGACAGTTCTCATTCAGGAGCCAGATGGACAGAGTGATGGGTAGACCTTCGAGAGACTGCCCTGGGCATCCTGAAATCAGGGGTATTTGTACCCTGAAAATAGCCTGTGGCAGTGAAGGTTCCAGATGCAGGACAAAGGGAACCTGTTGTGGACAATGGGTTTTTCACCTGTTGATCGGCTTAGTGCTTGATTGACAAAGACATGATGGATGTTGTAATAGCTGTCTATTGTGGGTGCTGTGAGGAAAGAGGAAGGAATCTGAGTGTACAAGGGAAGGATATCTGTCAATCAGTGTCCTGGTGGGCTCCTCACAGTTGGATTTCCCTCGCTCGGTTTGACCTCTCCATCACCTCTCCAGCTTGAATTTGATATTAGTGCCAATTAAAGTGTGTTGCCAATTACATATGATGCCAATTAGGTAACCATAATGATATCAGGGACCCCCAAAGCGGGCCCTTACACTTAAGGTCTGATATGAAGTTTTGGTGCATGTGTGTTTGTGTTATGTGTGTGCGGCAGGCATCCTGTTAGTGACATACAGTTGCCTAAATCATGCTATGCATGTGGGGTGAATGATTTACCATCATGCCACCAGAGGCGTATCTAGCATAAACAGTGCTTCGGGCAAGCATGGAGGTTGCACCCCTACCTCTGGGGCCTTCTCCTCCTCCATTTCTGGCACTGCTTTTTTGTGCCCCCCCCAGGCCTTGGCACCCAGGGCATGTACCCTAACTGCACCACCCTAGATACGCCCCTGCATGCAACAGACACATGCTGGTAGCAGTGGCAGAAGCAGAACTGCACATACAGCAACACGGTACATTGTAGCTGTACATTTCACATTATGCTTTGCAGCTGCACATTGTGGTTGTATATTGTGCATTGTGATTGTGCATTACAACTGCAGTCGGCCCTCCACATCTGTGGGTTTGACTTTCACAGATTTGATTATTTGCAAATTTCTGCAATCCCTCTCCCCACCTCAGGAGTTTCTTTTCTGGGGGAACCTTTCCTCTTGGTGGCACCAACCAGGCCCTACCGCCCTTTAAAAAACTGCCTTTGGTCCTCTTCCTCCTCAACAGTTAAGGATGGTTTCCATCCCAATTTGTCAGGACCACAAACCCTCTCCTGATGCCCCCCCTCCATATCCAATGAAGGAGATGGGCAAGAGAGAGGATGTATAGAGAGGATGTATAGATACATGCTGACTCTCCCCTCCCCTCTCCTTTCCCTGTCCTGGTTTGGACCTCAACATGTCTCAGCCATCTTCTCACAGCTACATACACACATTTTGATATTTGCAATTTTTCTGTTTTTGCAAGGGTCCTGTGCCCTTAACCTTAGAAAAGACTGCAATTCATTGGCTGATTTCCTGTGGTGGTAATAGTAGTGTGCCTTCATGTTGTTTCCAACTCAGAGTGACAGTAAGACAGACCTAACATGGACTTTCCTTGGCAGGATTTGTACAAAGGGCATTTGCCTTTACCTTCTTCTGAAGCTGAGAGAGAGTGATGCACCCAAGGTGATCCAGTGGATTTCCATGGCTGAATGGGGATCTAAATTCTGGTCACCAGGGTCCTAGTCCAAAACCCAATCACTACACTACACAGATTATGAAGCATAAACCTCGACATGTGGAGTTATGCTATGCAATTGTGCTATGCAAGCATTTTGTTGAATAGCAAAGCTATGTAACAGAGTCAAGAACCCAAATTGTGCAACGAATTGCACATGTGTGCAACAAACAGCTGTGATTGTGTGCATCTTTGCACCAATGTGCAGCACTCACCTGTATGCACTGTGCATATGCATCCATGTGCAATGGCATTTCATGTGCAACAACACTTCCTCTGAAGTTGGCTTACTCTGTTGCATTCTTGCCTGCTTCTCCATTTGCTGGGAGATCAGTCTGAGATGATTTCTCAGGGGGCTGGTATTCTGTGCAAGTAAAATGAGGATCTGCAAAATGGTGACCTGCACACTCTTGCAACAGGCCAAGAGCTAGACAAATCTTTAACTTGTAAAGAACATCTTCCTCAGACTTTTTTTTTCCTCCCGAAGGGGAGTTTGCATATTACTGTCAGGGAGAACTGAACAACAATTGACTTAATTTTTCTTCCAGGGTAAAGGCTTTCCATGGCTTTATGACTTTAGCTAACTCTCTGCGCATCAAACATTGAAGGAAAAAGAGCATTCTCCAAATTATCCTGTATTCAAAATAAATTGCAGTCAACAAGACTTGCCATCATTATCTGTTCTCTCTCCAGAACTGGGACTTCTGAGAGAAATTACATTTGATAATCTCCTATCAAAAAGGGCTGTCAAGAAAGGTCGGGTGCGGAGAGAAAAGATGAGATAACTTTTACAGTAAACTGAGTATAGTTTAGCATTAAGTGTAAACATTTTCTTTGAATTAATAGACATTTTTGTTTGCTTCTGAAATATGAAGTGAACATCCTGTATGGCAAAGGGCTGAATGAGAACTATACCTTGCAGCTGTGTGGTACATTTCAGATGGAAAGGTACAGTGCAGGCTTAACAAATAAAAGTTTAAGTGAACCCAGTATAATTTTAAGAGACATAGTCATGTTCAGTATGCAAAGACCTTTGAGACTTACTGAGAGAAAGAAGTTTGTAGAGTATAAGCTTTCACAGACTATATAATTTGGTGAATTTTCAGGATTACAGGTGATCCTTTGAGACATACCATTTCTGCTGTTCAGTACTGGGCAATATCTGATGCGGGATGGAAAGAACATTCAAAACTATTCAGGAAATGGTTGAATAGCATGCTTTTTGAATGTCGAGCAATCCTGATAAGAGGAATCCTGTACTAATGAAGGTTTGAAATTTGAGACTCATTTTGCACAAAATTCACATGTTGTTATTTTGTGCAGCAAACAGCATATTTATTTTCTGTACAGAAAATACAGTGTCCCGCACAGAAAATGCTGTAATTGGGTATTAAGTTTGGTGCAAAATTTGCATGTAGTTCATTTGGGTAGAACGTAATACTTTGTGCAGAGAAAATGTTGCTTTTTGCACCAAATATGTTTTGCCACTCTACCCACGAAATAACGAGACCACAGACAGAGCTTGGGTTGAACTAGGGCAATTTATTAATATGTCTTATTAACATGGGGTGAAATCCAACTTGAACTTGAACTTGACCATAACTTTGAACTTGACTTTGCATTTCTGAACCTGAGGGGAAGAAAGGGGGGGTCCCCGGCATCATCGGACTAGGGTCAAGAGGCAGCTCCCTACCATCTCCCCTAGCCCGTTGAACGAGATACCGGGCCCCAAAGCCAACCGCTGAAGGTGCATGATGGCCTTTGGCCAGCCCTTGTCTGGAAGGCGAGCCCCAAGGCCCATCCCCCACTGCGCAGCAAGTGGGGTGATCCTAGGGCCCTCCCCAAGGATAGGATTTATCCTCCACCCCAAAAGGGGGTGCCATAGGTACACACCGAACCTTAAGTCCCCCCCCTTGCCGGCCACAGACAGGGACAAGAAAATGCTGTAATTGGGTATTCAGTTTGGTGCAAAATTTGCATGTAGTTCATTTGGGTAGAATGTAATACTTTGTGCAGAGAAAATTTTTGCACCAAATATGCTGTGTCTCTGTAGAACAATCATGACATGAACTTTGCACGGCACGAGTCCTGAATTATGAATAGGCTCTGAAAACTCTTCCATTTTCAGAGACTTTTGTTCAGTGGGAAGAAAATTGTTAAAATTACTCATTGCTTCATTTGAGAAGAAAGTTAGGTTTGGCAAGGGGGTTGCACAGCATACAATTCCATCTGTCAATTGTGTGAATTGTTTCTGCTGCATAACCCTCATGTCGAAAACTGAGTTGTGCAACTGGTAATACATGGACATCCATTGCATCAACGTCTCCGTGCACAATGGCACAACATAATTTCTTCACCAAGCTGTTATAGCGCTATTATTCCACTTTCAATATCCTATGGAATCCTGGCCCCTCCTTAAACTGCCAGCCCCAGGATTCCATAGGATATTGAAAGTGGAATAATGGTGCTATAACAGTCTAGTATGGAAGTGACCCTACACAGCTTCCCCAGCAGAATATGGTTAAACTGAATAATGTGGAACTGAATATGGATCTTCTCCATTGGACAAATGTGCAACCACTTCCATAAGGAAACTTGCACATGTGTAAGCCACCAACAGGATTCTGACCATGAATTTATTTTAAAGCAGTTGTGGATAATGTGCAACCCATACATCACATGTAGCCTCTCTGTTCCACCTTTATGGCCACTGAAGCTGCCCACCAATCCCTGAAGTCCTTAAACCTCTATTTTAAAAAAAAGAATCAGCAAATTTTTTGCCTTAAAACTATGAGGAACCCTCCTCAATGCATGAATCGTAGAATCGTCTGCCCTTTTCGCATTGTAGCTTCTTGCGCGAGGGGGGAGGGCGTCTCGCGCGAGAAGCCTCCTCCAGGAGGCTGCCGCTTCCCCCCTCGTTCCTTCCGCAGGCGCTTCCTGCTGGCGCATCTGTTGCGCTAGCGCCCCGCCCCTTCCTTCCACAGGGGCCTGTGGGAGCTGTAGTCACCGCAGAGGGAAGGAAGTGCGACCCGGCCGCCTCCCCGGCGCTCTGCACAGCAGGCAAGTGCGCGTGGGCGCCAGGAGCGTTGCGTGAGCGCGGGTGATTTTCACTTCAAGGCGAAAATCAAAAAATCCACGCTCACACCGCTTCAGCCCCGTGAGCGCCGCGGAAGTGGGAGTGCGTCGTGCAGAGTGACGCTCCCACTCCCGCGAGGCTCACGGGGTTATTTCGCGAGAGAAAGCCCGTGCGAAAAGGGCCATGGAATCATAGAGTTGGAAGAGACCACAAGGGTCATCCAGTCCAATCCTGTTCTGCCATGCAGGAATACATCGTCAAAACATTCCCGACAGACGGCCATCCGGCCTCTGTTTAAAAAAACCCAAAGAAGGTGACTCCACCACACTCCCAGGGAGCATACTCTACTGCCAAACTGCTCTTACCATCAGGAAGTTCTTCCTAATGTTTAGATGGAATCTTTTCTCCTGTAGTTTGAAATAAATATTCTCAAGAAATGGTCTAGGCTTGCTGGACCTACAAACATATTATAAGGCTGCAGCATTCACATGGATAAAGGACTGGTTAAATCTTCAAAACTCGAGAATGCTGGCGTCAGAGGGAGCAGACTTAAGAATGGGATGGCATGCCTATCTGTTTTATGGAAAAGCAGCAGTAGATAAAGATTTTATGCATCATTTTATAAGGAAATAGCTATTTAGAATATGGACTGACTATAAGAAGAAGAATATAAGGCAGTTACCTAATTTGGTCTCCCCGCAAGAAGCCTTTTTTGGGAGATGGAAAGACACAGATAAATGGCTACAATATGAAGATTTATTAGATATAACAGATGACTCCGGTGTGAAGATGAAATCAAGAGAGAAATTGGAAACTGAAGGAATAAAATTAAGCTGGTTTCCCTATAGACAGCTAAAGGAAAGATTTGAGATGGATGTACAAACCTATGGAATACAACAAAAGGAACAAATCCACTTATTGAGAATGTTAAGAGAAAATCCACCACATTTATTAGCATATTTGTATAAAGAAATTTTACAACAAGAATGTGAGGAAGAGACAGTTAAAGCTGCGATGATGCAATGGGCACAACATGTTGGACACTCAATACAGTTAGAACAGTGGGAACAGAGCTGGCAACGTACACAGAAATTTACTGCTGCCCAAAATTTAAAAGAAAATTACTATAAACTATTTCATAGATGGTACATGACACCAGAAAAATTAAAGACAATTTATAAGACAGGTACAGGTCAATGTTGGAAATGTCAAGAGGACTCTGGTACACTATTTCATATGTGGTGGTCATGTCCCAGAGCACAAAAATATTGGAAAGAAATACATAAGAAAATAAGTTCAATTTTGAAGATTCAATTTGGGATGACACCCGAATTTTACCTGTTAAATATGACACATACATTAGATGGAATGCCAGCTAAGAGACATTGGAGAATTATATTGTACATGGTGACGACGGCCCATATCGAATATGCACGACTTTGGAAAAATGAAACTACACCCACAACGGAACAGTGGTGGACAACTTTTATGGAAAACAGAAATGCGGACATACTTACACAAAGATTGAAAGGGAAATCAGATGAGGATATTAACAAAGAGTGGAAGATTGTTACAGATTTGGGTTGAGGGTTGACAGAGGTTATACATTTGTCATGATAACAAGTATTATACAGTTAACAGTTAAGGAAATATCATGTAATAAGTAAAGTAGAGATATATAGCAGGAACTAATAAACCATAGATTATTAACATTTTATTGCAATATGTGGTATAACAAATAGAGGGAATATCAACAATTGTAATCCAGAAAGGAAAGGAAGAAGGAATAACATTACATGTAAACATTGCAGAAATTATTGTTTGTTTTGTCTGTTGAAATGTGAATAAAATTATTTTTTAAAAAAAGAAATAAATGTTCTGTGTCCTGGTCTCTGGAGGAGCAGAAAACAGGTCTGCTCCATCCTCTATCTGACATCCCTTCAAATATTTCTTTTCTCCAGGCTAAACATACTCAGCTCCCTAAGCTGCTCCTTCCTGACCTGTGACCTGGACACAGTAATCCAGGTGAGGTCTAACCATAGCCAATAGTTCAGTTTAGGTAGTTTTGTTTGTTATTCTTCCTTCTGTATTGTGTATGTGCTTTATTAAATGTTGTTTCATAATAGAAAGATAATAATAATAATAATAATAGTCATAGTAGTAGTAACAACAACAACAACAACAGCAACAACAACTATAGGATGTGGCCATTACAGAAAAAAAAAAGATGGTATCAAACTGATATAATTGTGTAGTACAGCTATATTTAATTTTAGACACAGATTTGAGACATCTTCCTGGGAATATGGCAAGAACTTGGATATGTTCATTTTTGGGCTGCAGTTACCAAAATTCCAGAGGCACTGTGGCCAATGAGTATAATTTGTGGGATATTCGGAGATATGTAGTATACAAATAACTTATCAATGCTTCAGTCCTGGTCCATCTAAAAGATTGCTGGAAACATTGCCATTGATGAACTCCAAGTGCTTTCCCCCCTCTACAGATATTAAATATTGCATTATTATCATCCCTTCAGCTTACTTAAATTTGTTTTGGAGTATTTTTTTTTTGTTTTTTGTTTTTGATCACAGATCAAACTGTCATGCCATCCCCTCTTTCTGCCCTCCACTCAGTCTACTTCACTTACTCAGTATATATTAGAAAGACAATAAATTCTGTTTGTCCTCCTCAGGAGGAAAAAAAAAAAACCTGTTGAGGAAAGATATGTGAAGTTCACTTAAATCTCCAGCCAGATATAGACCTGGACAGGATTGGTTATTACCTCCTGGAAATTTATTAGCTTGTAGACCATGCAATATCCATGACTTTCCCAACTGTCTGACTTGTCCTGCCCTTGGGGAACTTTCAAAGGGGTGACTTTCAGGTGGTTGAAAATCTTCATATGTGGAAGGATGGGGCAGTGTAGACCCTATTCAGTGGTGGATGAGGACAGGTGGTGCCATTGAATTGACATGGGAGGAACTACTGATCTTTGCTTAGGAGGCATTCAGTGATGCACACTCTGGGTCAGCATACTGTCCTTCCAAGATTTGTGAGAACATTGGATTCTTCTCTTTCCGTTTTGGAACTGATCATCAATGGAACTATAATCCTTATCTAGCCTAGGTCCCTTAGGCCCTTATATAGCTTAGATAACCATGTTTAAAGATTTGAAGGGATGTCATGTCGAGGAGGAAGCGGACTTGTTTTCCATTACTTCGGAGATCAGGACAAGGAGCAATGGATTCAAACTGCAGGAAAGGAAATTCCACCTGAACCTCAGGAAGAACTTCTTGATGGTCAGAGCTGTTCTGCAGTGGAATATGCTGCCTCGGAGTGTGGTAGAGTCTCCTTCTTTGGAGGTTTTTAAGCAGAGGCTGGATGGCTATCTGTTGGGAGTGCTTTGATGTGGGTTCCTGCATGGCAGAATGCAATTGGACTGGATGGCTCTGTGACTCCCAAGCTTGGAAAGACCATAAGTCCCCACATGAGCCTTCCTAAATCTGAAGATCTTCATAGGAGGCCCTTTTCTCGGTCCCACCACTTCCACAGGGATGACTGGTGGGAATACAGGAGAAGGTCTTCTTGGTGGCTACTCCTGTGCTACAACACTCCCTCCTACAGGAGCTCAGGCACCTCCTTTTCTGCTCTTCTTTCACTCATAGGTGAAGACCCCTTGATTTTGAAAGACTTTTGGTGAGGAACTGGTCTTGGAAGAGGGTTTTTAAATGAGAAGTGTGTGTGGCACTTCTGTCAATATTGTTATGTCTTTTAAATAATGTTATACACTTTTATTTGTGTTTTTCTATGATTGCTGTTGTTTGTTGTATGCCCTCAAGTCTTTTCCATGGGGTTTTCAGGAGTTGAGAATGTGTAACATGCCCAAAGTCACCCAGTGAGTTTCCATGGCCAAACAGGGAGTGAACCCCGGTTTTCATGGTCATAGTCCAACTCTCAAATCACTACACTATGTTGGCTTTCACTTTCCCATAGTGAATTTAATTTTTGAAAGCATTTTATATTCATTTTTTTTTTTAGTTTTGTCTTGTTCTTAACACTCTTCCAACCCACCTTGGGTCCTATGTTACCCTGATTTCTGGGGGTCCCGTGAGGGACACCTAAGTGTGCTCCAAATTATACAAGTTGGGGAAATTAGTCAAAGAGCACAAGCAAGAGGCAGGGCAATGGAGTGAGATCTTTTACCCAATGTCTATGGGGTCAGGCCGAATCAAGGAGCAAACAGAAGTGGAATAATAATTGTTTTTATTAAAATACAATCAAACAAGTGTATGCAGCACTCTCACACAGATAACTAGAGAAATAAAAGTTGGAGTGGGATAGAGGGATTTTTAGAGGAGTTGTTGGTTTGGGTAATACGACACCTGTCCTGAAGCCTGGGAAGTCTGAAACAGAAGTTCATAGAGATGAAGTTTCTCAGTACGTGGGACTGAGGGGAAGGCTTGCCAAGCAAAGTGACAGCAAGGTGGGATGGAAGTCAGGAGCGATCTGAGGAAGCTCTCAAAGTCAGGGGTTCTTATAGGGGAAAATGTGGCTGTAGGCTAGTCCATACTTGGGGAAAACAATGGGTTTCGGGATGGAGACAAAGCATCTGAAAGGTCAGAATTTAGCATGATTGAGTTAGGTCCGAATTATCAATAGAGTAGCCAGTATGCAAACGCAGAGTGCTTGGCATTCGAGTATTCAAGTAATCAAGTTGTCTGCTTGGGGAAGGGAGTTCTTTGTAAATAGTGTGCATACATAATAGGGTACTTGCCTTGAGGTCTCCTGAAGTGGCGGGATGGCTATTTCTGGCCTGCCTGTATTTGTGTGGAATACTACAGTGATTAGCAGCCGTGCCTGTATGTGAGCTTGTCTGTGGGCCTCGTAGCACATGGAGAGGAATAGGTAAAGAAGGCCAAATTGTTGATATCAAAGTAATATCTAATATCCCACAAATCTGGGCTAGCAACTGTGGTAACACCTATGTCAGAAGAAAGGTGGGATATAAATTAATTAATTACAGAGGATTTCCTATATTGCCTAAATTTAGGCCATTTCTGCACTAGACTGTTATAGTGCTATTATTCCACTTTCACCATCCTATGGAATCCTGGGGTTTGCCGTTTAGGGAGGGGCCTTTAAGGACATGGAGTAATGGCTTCTAACTACAGGAAAAGAGATTCTATCTAAACATTAGGAAGAACTTCCTGATGGTAAGAGCGGTTCTCTTAGTAAAAAGATATTAACTCACTACCATCCCCATACTTTGATATGGTCTAATTGGCAAATACTAATTGGCATGAAATTAAGTTATATACTCTTATGGCTGAAAGCCCATGTGGAGAAGGGATGCTGACTGGGAAGATATGCAAAAGTAGGTCAGAGATGACCTCACAATGGCTGGTTATAAGTTTGCTGTGGATTAGCTGGGAAAGCCTTACTTAATGGCTGTAAGCTAATCTTTTCAACTGTCCAACCTCAGAAAACAATAGTCACAGAAACTGCTCAGGTGCAGCAGTCTGTGTGAATTTCCTACTGAAACGTTCCCCAGTTACATTACCCGACCAAGACATTGAGAGGCTGTCAGGACTCCCCTCAATATTTTGTCACCTAACAGTAATTCCATTAATTCATTCCAGACCTCATTGTATTGGTTGCAATCTCCAATGCTTACTCAGCCATAGCGTGATTTACATTCATGCCCTCAAGGTAAAATTTGGGTATAAAACCCCTCAGTTTTGAGCAATCAGATGCAGTACATCAAATGCTGAGCATCACTATGTCACTTTGAACCCAATTTGTACCACCCTTAGATACAAGTCTAAGTCACGTTGCTGTTTCTTCACTACTCTTCTGGATTGGTAATTATCACACAAACTCTGAACTTTGCTATCAACCTTTCCTTCCTTTTCCTTCAGCTAACCTTGTGTGATTGTGTGAATGCTTCTGTCTTGTGCGTGATGGTTAATTCCCCCAATAAAACATGTTTTAGTTTACTTTTGAATTTCTGACTGGTTCTTCCCTGCAGTAGACCCCATAAACATTGGTGTCAAAGATCTCATTAGGTTATCCTCCCCTCACAGACCTCCTTATTTGAGCTAATAATTCCCCACCTTTGAAGAGAGGTACTGGCATCACAGGTGGACCCCTGAATCACCCACGTTTTGGAGTAACAGTTCAACAGTGGACTACACTGCCTGGAAATGTGGTGGAGTCTCCTTTTTTGGAAGTTTTTAAACTGAGGCTATATGACCATCTGTTGGGAGGGCTTTGATTGTGTATTCTTGCATGGCAGAATGAGATTGGACTGGAAAATCCTTGTGATCTCTTCCAACTTTATGATTCTATGACCACCATTGCTCAGAGCAGTTCCCTAGAGTTTAAGGTGGGATTTGGGGGACATTTAAGATTATGGTAACAGTGCCGCAAACATGAATGTGTAGTATAACTGAATAAAGAGTAGTTACAGGTCTCTAATTCTAGGTTATGAATTCATAACTACAATATAGGATGCCAGTTTACATAAATGAATTACAGTCCATTACTGAATTCTGCCACTGTTGCAGTTTGGAGGTAAATGCCTTCCATTTACCTCAATGCCTCTCATAGAATCATAGAATCATAGAGTTGGAAGACCACAGGAGCCATCCAGAGACCATCCAGTCCAACCCTTTGCCATGCAGGAACCCCCATCAAAGTACTCCCAACAGATGGCCATCCAGCCTTTGTTTAAAAACCTCCAAAGAAGGAGACTCCACCACACTCCCAGGCAGCATATTCCATTGCTGGACAACTCTGACCATCAGGAAGTTCTTCCTGAGGTTCAGGTAGAATCTCTTTTCCTGTAGCTTGAATCCATTGCCCCTTGTCCTAGTCTCTGGAGCAGCAGAAAACAAGCCTGTTCCCTCTTTGATATGACAGCCTTTCGAATATTTGAACATGGCTCTCATGTCCCCTCTTAACCTTCTCTTCTGCAGACTAAACATCCCCAGCTCCCTAAACCGCTCCTCATAGGGCATGGCTTCCAGGCCCTCCACCATTTTGGTCACCCTCCTCTGGACATGTTCCAGCTTGTCAATATCCTTCCTGAAATTGTTATCACGGTTATGATATGTCTGGTGAGAGCACTTGATATCCTTTTGATATCAAGTAATTTGGCCTTTGCTTGACCTTTCTCTGCCACTCTACTCCACATGTTTGCAGAGGTCCACCGGACAAGCATGTCTGGGGCGCGACTGTTAATGGTTGTACATTCCAAAACCTCATTCAGGCAGGTAACTTAAGCCTCTCCATTGCTTTAGGGAAAAGCCTCCCTGCAAACTGGCTTTGCTCGGCGCATATCTACACAAAGCCACTCGGCCAAGAGCTGAGTCATTCCTTTATATCGGGCCATCAACGTACCGGTCACGCTATTGTCATTAAGAGTTAAGCTAATCATGCAAAACCTGACCTTTTCCAGCTCCTTTGTCCAACTCCAAATTTCCTTTGTTCTCACAGAGCATAACATAGCCTGTAGGTAAAATCCACCCTATAAAAAGTCCCCACTTTTGGGACTTCCTTGGATCACCCTGGACTTCCATACCGCCTTGCTGCCGCTCTGTCCAGTGAAGTTTTCCCCTCAGTTCCCCATAACTGAGTCCACCTCCCCTCTTTGGACTACTTTGGACTTCCATCCCACCTTGCTGCCAGTTGTCTAAGGAAACTCCCCTCAGTGAGTCACGCTGAGCTTTCTCTCTGGGAACCCCGCTTCTCTCCAGGACTATGAGACCAGGTGTCGTATTACCCTTCCCAAAAGCTCTCCATTTCCATTTCTCAGCTAGTTAGTGTATGTCTTGTCTTTCGTGTTTCTTGTCTTTAATAAAATATTATTTGTTGCTTTAAAAACCTTGTCTAATTGCTCTCTGACCTGACGCTGTATACATTCAGTTAAAGATCCTTGCTAAAGTTACCCTGCCTCTCGTTTAGCTGAGAGAGTGCTCAAGTTAAATTCTCCCAACTTGTGCTTTTATTTGGTAATTTGGGTGCCCCTCCCGGGACTCCCAACATACAGGGTAACAAAATGAGGTGCCCAAAACTCTCCATTCAAAGTCACTTTCTTTTCTGCTCAAGAACTCCCCACAACAAGAAAAAAACCACACTGCACTTAGGGCTTTATGATTCCAAGTTCCCCCTTCATTAAGACTTCTTCCTTCTGCTTTTGATACTAGCTGGCTTTGCACTGAATGTCACAGTTGTGAGCAAGATCTCTTTTTTGGCATCTCCATGATGTGTCACCTTCTGCTGCCAGCTCAGAAATGTCACCGGCATCTGCTGTGTGAAAAGATTCAAAGAAAAGAAACTCCAGCAGGCTTCCCTTTTTCTTTCTTTCTAGAGAATTAAAGCAGAGAGAAGGCACAAAAATATCTCTCCTAGCTCTGTGGGATAATTTTCAGATATGCTCAACAGTCTTAGGGGGATTTTGTACCTTATTAGATTAGGTACGATTTACTCCAAATCACATAAAATTATAGAAGTATCTTCAGGATAAAGAAATAATTGCCTGAGCAGAATAAAGGTGGGGACGCACTGAGAACTATAGCACTGTCTCTTTTCTATGCAGATGAAGCATTGAATCATAGAGTTGGAAATCATTGCTCTGTGTCCTAGTCTCTGGAACAGCAGAAAACAGTCTTGATCCCTTTTCCAAATGACATCCCTTCAAATATTTAAACATAGTTGTCATGTCACCTCTTAACCTTCTCTCATCCAGGCTAAACATATCCAGCTCCCTAAGCTGCTCCTCATAGGGCTTCATAGTTTCCAGACCTTTTTACCATTTTGGTCACTGTCTTCTGAATGCGTTCCAGCTTGTCAATATCTTTCTTCCCAATTCTGGTGCCCAGAACTGGACACTGGAATGCTGGAATTGGTTGAGGATTTGTACAGAGAACATAAGTCAGCAGTATGATGTGGCAGCCAGAGATGCCAATGCAATTCTAGCCTGCATCAATAGGAGTATAGTGTCTAGCTCAAGAAAAGTAGTGGTACCACTCTATTTTGCTTTGGTCACACCCCACCTGGAATATTGTGGCCAGTTCTGGGCACCTCATTTCAAGAAGGATATTGACAAACTGGAATTTGTCCAAAGGGGGGTGACCAACATAGTCAAAAGCTTGGAAATAATGAAACCCTATGAAGAGCCCTGTTTAAATATTTGCAGGGATGGAAGATAGAGCAAGCTTGTTTTGTGCTTCTCTAGAGACAAGAACGTGGAACAGTGGCTTCAAACTACAGGTAAAAAGATTCCACCTAAATGTTAAGAAGACCTTCCTGGTGGAAAGAGCAGTCTGACAGGGGAATCTGCTGCCTGAGAATGTGGTGCAATCTCCTGCTTTGGAGATTTTAAGACAGAGGTTGGATGACCATCTGTCAGGAATGCCTTAATGTGAATTCCTGTGTGGCAGGGGGAATGGGACTCAGTGGCCCTTGTGGTCTATTTCTCTATAATTCTGTGACCATGAACTTTGCTACTTGAGCAGGTATGCAGCTCAGAAAGAGAGGAGCAGTGGTGCCTGGTGGCTTCCATTCCATGGGGCAGCGAATCCACTCTGGGTTTAAGTTTGAACTTTAGATGAGCTATCTAAGGTGCTGAACTCATTTTGAGAATGGTGGCCTGAGTCCTGTTGGTAGCCTCAGGAAGAGTTGTCTAGTATGTTAAGACTTTGGCATATCCTGTTGATTCAATGGGTCTACTCTAGTTGGGACTCCCAGTAGGATTCAGGTCAATGTCATTTGATTGACATTGTCTTCAAAGGAAGACAACCAACCTCTGGAAGCCAAGCCCTGTGAGGAATAGGAATGGGAAGAACATTAAAAAATATTCCAAAAATTGCCAAAAATTTATTGTTTGTCAAGTTTGAGAAACCCTCACAAGAGGAATCATGGACCGGTGAGAATATTCAGTGTTGGGGACTTATTCTATGAAAAATTTGCTCATAGCTGTTTTTCACAGAAAACATATTCTGTATGGGAAACAGCACGTTCTGAATAGGATATTAGTTTCTTTGAAGCAAATGTTGCTTCCCACCAAAAATACCATGTGCATATTTTGTGCAGAATAAATCCCAAACTACAAATAATCTTCAAAAACTGGACGGATTTCAAAAACTTTCTTGTAGTGAGAAGAAAATTGCTTCCTTTGGAAGAAATGAGTGAAGAATTACATCCCCAGTGAGGAAAGGTTGAACAAGCTGGGTGTATTCAGCAAGAGAAAAGAAGACTGAGAGGTGCTATGAGAAACATTCAAATATTTGAAGGATCATCGTCTGAAATATGAAGTGAGCTTGTTTGCTGCTGTCCTGTTGCTTCAACCAGTGGTTTGTCATACCTACCTCTGAGATACCAGTTGTGCAATTGTGCTTTGAGAAGGGCTCAGCACACCTGAAGCTCAGTTGTAGATGCCCCAATCAGTCTCACCAAATGCTCAGCTGCCCGGATGTAAACACTATTCAGATGCTGTGAGCATCACTTTATGTGAAGACATCTCAGTCACCTTGGAAACTCTGTCTCTTTTTGTGGAAAGTTGGGACTGGACCTTGACAACTCTTCTGTGTGTCCCTCTGTCTTGGTTTTCTTAGCTGTGGAGTGGTTTCTCCTTGGCTTCTTGACTTCTGGACTAACAGTTATGCACACAGGTTTTCTCTTTCCTCAGAGCAAATTATAACAGGGTTCATTTTTTTAAAAAAAGATTTTGTCTAAACACCAAGAAGTACTTCCTGGTAGTAAGAGCTGTTTGAGAGTGCAATTGGGTCCTTCAAAAGGTGATAGAATCTTCTTCACTAGAGCTTTTTAAACAAAGTCTGGATGCCCACCTCAAACAAACTGTTAGGCTCCAAGGTCCCTAAATCCAGCTGACTACAATAGGTACTAGAACCAAATGCCCACCTTGTCAGATCTTTTGCTGGTAGGTTCCAGTACCATCTAGGCCTCTGGGGGTCCCTTTCATTTCTATGATTCTATCATTATTTCAAGAAAAGGGATCTGTATGTCTTTTCTTTTCCTTGCTAAATCAACAGCTGTCCAGCCCTTTGCTAGTCATGAAATACACACATTCAGCCCACCCCAGCACTGTGAATAAGCCAAGTGTGAGTCCACGATGGTGTTATGAAATCCATCTGCTGGAGGTGGGGGGAGAACCAAAACTCTCCACGTTAGACTTAGACTCCAGCACAATCTGCAACGCTGCGTCATCATGAGAGGCACAACTCTTTAAATAAATTTCCGCTTCCCTGCCAGCAACCATCTGAGTATCCCAGCATCACTGTGTCACTCTGAACAGCTTCAGTCTCCTTTTATGGTAGGGCTGCTTCTCGCACAGACCAGAAAGCTGGGAAAAACCCAAAGAGCTACCTAGTTAGAGAAATGATGGAAACGATTTCCCTCAAGCACAAATGCTGTCAAAATTTCTGTGACCGGGGGGCTCATTGCTTCACTGACGTAGGGGATGGCTTCATCTATGCCAAAGAAACCCAGGTCATTTCAAAAGATCAAATAAGAAACTGACACGGGGGTTCACCATGAGGTCTGCATTGAAGAATGTTAGAAACCGATATGGCTTTAAAAGCTAACTCCATGGAATACAAGAGTTTGGAACATCTGTCTGACCACACTGTTATGGCCTATCTCCATCAAAATCTTCACAGCAGCAGGATTGTTTCCAAACCCTAGGAATACTCCAGGTATATATTAGACACAGAATCAGAATGGTATAGTGGTTTGAGAATTGGAGTATGAGCCTGGAGATAAGGGTTCTATTCCCTGCTTGGCCAAGGAGACCAACTGGGTGACCCTGGGTGAATCATGCCTTCGCAGTCCCAGAAAACCTCATGATGTCATAGGGTCATCATAAGTTGGAAACAAACTTGAAGGGCTACCACAACAACAACCACAGTGGTGGTAAGAAGGGAGAAAGTGAAAGAAATAGTGAGTCATAGAGAGATAGAGACAGACAGACAGACAGACATATAGAAATGCAATGTTGGATAGATAGCTAGATAGCTAGATAGCTTTGAGGGTGTTCCTGCATGGCAGGGGGTAGGACTCGATGGCCCCTGTGGTCTCTTCCAACTCTACATTTCTATGATTCTATGACAGACAGACAGACAGATCGGTAGGCAAGTAGACAGATGAGTGGGCAGGCAGGCAGACAGATATACAGATGAATGACAAGAGAGAGAAAGAAAGAGAAGAAATTCAGATAGATTAGAGAGAATCAGACAGACAGATATTGAGAGACAGACAGAAGGTGATAGATAGTGGTAAATATATGAGATAACTAGCTAGCTAGCTAAATAAATAGATAGATGGATGGACAAGAGAGAGATGGGTGAACAGACAGACAGACAGGCAAGCAGACAGATGGGCAGGCAGGTAGATAGATGTAGAGATAAATGGGGGAAAGAGATGAAGAAAAGCAGCAGATTTGAGAGAAAGAATCAGACAGATAGATACTGAGAGACAGACAGAAGGTGATAGATAGTGATAGACAGATAGGTGATAGGGATGGATGGATGGATGGATAGATAGATAGATAGATAGATAGATAGATAGATAGATAGATAGATAGATAGATAGATAGATAGATAGATAGATAGATAGACAGATAAGCTAGCTCGCTGCTGGCCAAAGAGGAAAGTATGGAAAAGGGATAATCACATCCCACCCTCATCTCTGACTTGCTCCATTTGTAATGTATTCCCCCAGTATCCCCAAAAAAGCAAGGCAGGTGGGTGGTGGCAGGCAGTGGGAGGACAAGGGTGATACTGAGCCATCGCATCCCTCCCCCGGAGTGACAGCTCAGTCCCCCCTCCCCGCATAAGACATAAGGAATAGAAATAACTAGTAACACTTTTTTCAGCACTCAGCTTTCCACCCACTCAAACTGCTGGCAGCAACCAACTAATGGGGACCCCCACCTGCCAGGGAACTAGCCTGATCAGACCAGGCAAAGGGGATGGGAGCAAAGAGGCCTGTGTATGTGTGTGAGTGTGTGTACAAATGCATGCATGTGCTCATGGGCGCATGCACACACGCGTATGTAGGGGGAGTCACCTCGGAAAACAATGCAAATGTCTTGACGCAGACATAGAATCATAGAAATGTAGAGTTGGAAGAGACCCCAGGGGCCATCCAGTCCAACCCCCTGCCATACAGGAACACCCTCAAAGCACTCCCGACAGAGGGCCATCCAGCCTCTGCTTAAAAACCTCCAAGGAAGGAGACTCCACCACACTCCGAGGCAGCAGATTCCACTGCCAGACAGCCCTGACTGTCAGGAAGTTCTTCCTGAGGTTCAGGTGGAATCTCCTTTCCTGTAGCTTGAATCCATTGCTCCTTGTCCTGGTTTCTGGAGCAGCAGAAAACAAGTCCACTCCCTCCTCTACGTGGCATCCCTTCAAATATTTAAACATGGCTATCATGTCCCCTCTTAACATGGGCATGAGCTGCTCACTGACTTTAGTTCCCGTGGCAAAAGGAAGGAAATGTAGATAACTGCAAGATCACAGTCTTGGCTCAGATCTTTCCTACTGGGGTGACATGATGTAAGTGGCTGGAATTCTGTGTCAGTGAGGTATACTTCTCCTGGCCTGACTCCCTACCTGCACACCTCAACAAAATGTCATTTACCTACACTCTAATCACTGGCAGAATAGATTTCCTTCTCCCCATGCAGCCCAGTAAAGTAGGTTGGGAGGAAGTTATGATCATGGCTATTGTATCACTGTTGTGACTAAGCAGTGATTTTGAATACAAAACAGTAACAGATGAATAAATCTAGCTATCTGTCTTGCCTTCAAGTCTTTTTCAATTTATGGTGACCCTAAGACAAAACTATCATTGGGTTTTCTGGAGCTGAGAGTGTGTGATGTGCCCAAGGTCACCCAGGGGTTTTTCATGGCCAAGCAGGGAATCAAACCTTGTTCTCCTGGTTCAGTGCTCAAACTACTACACACACACAATCACTGCTTAGTCATGATTTTGATCCTGTTGCCACGATTGTAACCCCCCAATCTACTTTGCTAGACATAAGCTGCATGAAGAGAGGGACATCTGTTCTGCTGACAATGAGGGAATGACAAAACGATGTTTCCTTTAGGTTTGGGGATGTTGGGTCAGGAGAAGTTATACTTGACTAATCACCTGATACAGAATTCCAGCCAAACGCTAGATGTGGAATTATGCATTATCAAAGGCCATTTCCGCACTATATTTTTATAGCGCTATTTTTCCACTTTCAACATCCTATGGAATCCTGGGATTTGCAGTTTGGGGAGGAACATTTGAGGCCTCTCCCTAAACTGCAGAACCCAGGATTCCATAGCATGTTGTAAGTGGAATAACAGTGCTATAACAGTATAGTGCGGAAATGGCCAAAGAGTGAAAGAGTATTCAGAATTATTTGTTCTCTGGTGAAAAAATAAATAAATATAAGTGTTACAACCGTCAATGGGAGGGAATGTGGGTGGCAGCCCCACACAAGGAGAAAGTGCACACATACCTCCCCCCATTGTCTTGCGTTTTGCCTGGGTGCACATGCTGTCCTTCCATGTGCCGGGCAAAGGCAAGTGAATGAGAGGGGGCAACCTTGCTTACAGAGAAGGTGCACACATGTTCTCCTCCATTTGCTTGCCTTTTCCCTGAGCACAATTGCCTTCCTTCCATGTACCTGGGCGAAAGGAAAGTGAATGGGAGGAGGCAACCCTGCAAATGGAAAAGGCATGTACATGCCTCCCTCCCGTTCTCCCTCTCCCATTCACTTGCCTTTTTCCAGTTGTGCTGCCTTCCTTCTCCCTGCCCAGGCAAAAGGCAAGTGAATGGGAGGGGGCAGCCCTGAGCATGGAGAAGGTGCACATATGCCTTCCCCTCCATTCCCTTGCCTTTTCCCTGGGCATGCATGCCTCCCTTTTGTTCTCCCTCTCCCATTCTCTTGCCTTTTGCCTGGACATGCTGCATTCCTCTACTGTGCCTGAGGAAAAGGCAAGGGAATGGGTAGAGGAGAATGGGAGGGAGGCATGCATATACCTTCCTTTTCAACGTATGGGGCTCCCCCCTCCCATTCACTTACCATTTGCCCAAGCATGAAGAAGGAAGGCACAGCTTGCCTGGGGAAAAGACAAGGGAATGTGAGAGGGAGAATGGGAGTGGGGAGGCAAGCAGGTGCCTTGTGAATAGTCAAATTCACAAAGGTCAAACCTGCAAATGTGGAGAGAGGACTGTGCCATGGTTCACACAGAAATTGTACAATCCTAGAGCTGGAGGAGACCCCAAGGGCCATCTAGTTCAACCCCCTGACATGCAGGAAGACACCATCAAAGCATTCCCAACAGATGGCCACCCAGCCTCTGTTTTTAACTTCCAAAGAAGGAAGAGACTCCGCCACTCTCTGAGGCAGCGTGTTCCACTGTTAAACTGCTCTTACTCTCAGAAAGTTCTTCCGAATGTTTGGGTGGAATCTTTTTTTTCTCACTCACCTAAACTCCAGCTTAAATACACTGGCAGCACTTTACGCTCAGCCAGACCCAAATAGCATCTTTTTAAAGAGCAGTAACCCATGATGCCACTGAGGTCTTGCAAAACCAGTGTATCCCTGGAGCAGGTGAGCTCTGTCTACCCTCAGTTAAACTCAAGCCTTCTCCTTCAAGATAGGAATTGAAAAGGTAAATTGAACTTGGCAGTGCCATGACCTATCAGCTCAAATGGTGGGATGCTTCTGCATCTAAAAGTAGTCCTTGAGAATAGAAAATGAGCCGAGTCAGGAGAATAGTTTCTATCCTGTCCTTCAAGTAGGGTAGTACTTTCAATCTGACTTTGGATTTATGGTGAGTCTCCCTAGGCATTTCTTGAGAAGCCTTCCTCTGAGGCTGAGAGTGTGTGACTTGCCCATCCATCCATGTACCTGTTTCCCATTGGCTTCCCATGGCTGAGCAAGGATTCAAACCCCAGTCTTCCAGAGTCCTAGGCCAACACTCAAATGACTAATCCATGCTGCCTCTCATAGGGTTTTTTCTTTGGCATAGGATTCCCATGGCTTTCCTCTGAGGCTGAGAACAGCCACTGGGTTTGCATGGCTGAGCAGGGATTTGAACTGTTATCTCCCAGAGTCTTTGCCCAGCACTCGACCACTACATCAAACTGGCTTCCCGCATAAAACAACAAGTTTCCATTTATTCAAGTCTATGAAAACTGCCTGCTGTGCATTCTTCTGTTAAATTTAAGAGCTTAGGAAAGCAAATTCAACTTCTCTTTTCTTCGTTGTCATCTTCTTCTCTTCCCCCAGCCTTCCCGTCCTCTGTTCTTCAACCCAGGTGCTGCCAATCCCCCCCTCCCTCCACCTAATTTTGAAGAACTTCTGCTCAGAAATTGGAGCAAGGCGGAGAGAAACACCCACGTAGCATGTCTAGGGTGAAAATAACTGGCGACAGATGCAATCGCATGGAAAACAGCTCAAGGAGTTCCCCTGATTTCGGGTGATAAGGAGCCAGAATAAAAAGGCAGATATGGTGCAGATGTTGAACACACACCACTTTTAATCTGTATCTCAAGTGGCTGGTCCAAAGACCAGCGGCCAGACTGTTAACTGGGACAGTTATACTACGACGCCTTTCTTGAAACAGTTCCACTGGCTGCCAGTTTGTTTCTGGGTGTAATTTAAAGTATTGCTTATCATCTAAAGCCTTATATGGTTCAGGTCTAGGCTATTTGGCAAACTGTATTGTTACTTTGGTTCAGGCCTACCCGGTGATAGCACTAGATATCTCTTTTTGATATCAAATCATTTGAGCTTTCTCTGCCACCCCACTCCACGTGTTTGCGAGGCCACCGGACAGGCACGTACACAGGTGCGGCCGGTAAGAGCTGGGCATTCCAACTTCCACTTAGGCAGGCAGATTAACGCCACTCCGTTGCTTCAGGGACCTCTTTGGCAGACGCACCTTGCTTAAGTGCGACTCTACACAAAGACACTCGGCCTCGAGCCGACGCCCTTACAATGCCAAGCCATTTGCATACTGGCTACACTATTGTCAAACCTGCGCTAAGCCGATCATGTAAAACTTGACCTTTCCCAATGCTTTGTCCTGCTCCAAACTCACATTGTTCTCACCGAGCATGGCATGGCCTATAGGCACAATCCACCCTATAAAAAGCCCCCGATTCTGAGCCCACCTCGAATCGCTCGCTTGCCTTGTTCAGACCTCTCATCCTGTTTGGATTACTCTGGACTTCTATCCTATCTTGCTGCCATTTTGTCTAACGAGCTCTCCTCAGTGAACCACGCTGAGCTTTCTTCCCAGCAACCTCCAATCTCTCCAGGACTACGAGAAAAGGTGTCGTATCACCCATTTCCCCCAAAAACTCTCATTTCTATTTTCTAAGTTAGCTGTGTGCTTGTGGTGTCTTTTCTGTTGTTTGTCCTTTAATAAAGATATCATTTTTGCTATTTTAAAACTGTCTGACTGCTTGACTGACCTGACCCCGTAGACACAGGGTTACAAGATCCCAGCTAAAGTTACCCTGCCTCTCGCTAGCTTAAGAGAGTGCTCCAGTTAATTTCCCCATCTTGTGTTTTTGCTTGGTTATTTGGGTGCCCCTCCCAGGACCCCCAGAGAAGAGGGTAACAGTATCTCCGCATAGGAGCTGGCCCAGTGCCTGAGATTTTCAGGAGAAGCCCTTCTCTCAGTCCCACCACCATCAAATGCAGGGTTGGTGGGGACACCAGAGAGGGCCTTCTCAGTGGCTGCCCCTAGACTCTGGAACTCCCTTCTTTAAGGAGGCCAGAAAGGTCCCCTCCTTGTCGTCCTTCTGGTGGCATGCTAAAATGTTTTGATTCAGACAGGCTTTTAAAAGAGAAAGTTTTAAAAGAATGGGCTAGGGAGTGTTGTTCTGTTTTAATTGTTGTTTTAAAGAGCTTTTTATCTTTTTGAATCAGGCCATTTCTGCACAATGACGTTCTCGCGCATTATGCCATTGCAATCCTAGCAGCACCTTTGCTAAGCAGGGAGTACAACAGGAATGCTCCCCTCTGCATCTGGCTGACTGCCTGCATCATGCTCTTTCCTTCTGCACTGCAGCCAGCCATCTTCCCATGCTGTGTTGGGGAAGGAAGTGAGTGACTGTGCTTCCTGCCCTTTTGCATGGCAGGTAGATATGGGAGAATTGTGTGATTGTGGGCACTTAAAGGGTTTAATCCATTAAGCATATATCCCGTGTTGGTAATGCATGGGGATGGGATGGCCATGGAACTGTGATGACATCGTGCAAAAGCATGACCTGTGGAAAGCTGCCATCCTGTCCCCATTGTTACTCTCGCTTCTGGAGGTCCCCTGGGGGACACCTTGATTCGCTCCAAGTTATAAAGTTTGGGGAAATTAGTGGAGCACTGGCATTAGCAAAATGAGGGGCAGGGTAACACAGCAGGATCTTTTATCCAACTTTAATGGTTCAGGCCAAGCCGAAAAGCCAGACAAACGTATCGAATAAATGGATTTTATTGAGTGAATATATTCTCACACACTAACATACTCACTCACATACACAAGGCCTATTGAGAAAGAAAAGAGGTGAAAAGTGGATAGGGGATATAGCAAAGGTAATGTAGAAACGGTGATACTTCCCCTGTCCTGAAGTCTTTGGTTCGAGAGGTGGCGAGAAGAATGGAGCTCAGCGAAGAGATGGCTGAGGGAATCACTCAAGTAACAGAGTGCCGGTCCGCTAGCATGGTGGAGAGTTCTCCGAAGAGACCCTCAGAAACTAGGACTACTTATAGGGCAGAATGTACTTCAAGGGTGGGCCCTCTCCTAGGAAGAACAATGGCCGCAGCAAAGGAAGGAATGCCAAACAATGGCAGCTTGGTCATTTGCATGACTGGTTTATGCTGGGTTGCTGGTGTGTAGGGTTGCGGTTGTGCAGGGTTGCAGTATTGGTTTATGTAGATGGACCTCGTTTTGTAGGATTTTCCAGAGTCAAGGTTGCTCAACCTGGGGAAAAAACGCTAATTCCCTCAAGCTGGCTACTCTTGACTGAGGACCCTTTGTCTTCGTGGATTTGCACAGCTGGAGGTCTGGGCTACATGACTGGGGATTTTCCTGGCCTGACCTAGTTCTCAGTGGTTTGATCTCTTTGCCTATATGTCAATCTGGGCAACCTCTCTGGCATGGTGGACATATTTGGCATCAAATTTATAGTCCCTGGGATAGGGTATGCCAGTGGGGTAACACCATAGTGGGACTGCGATACCATGCGGAAACGGCCTTACATTTTTGTTTTGTACTGATGTGCTGTTGTTTTAATACTGTAAATAATTAATTCTACTTTGTGTGTTTAAAACTGTACTGTTTTTAAAGTGTGAGCTGCGCTGAGCCCCAATTTTGGGCGAAAAAGCAAGATATAACAACAGCGACAACAGCAGTAACAAAAATAACAAAAACAGAGTCATGAAACTTTTCCCAACTTAAGAGGGATTCAGTTCTCCACTGTCCGCTCTACTGTAGTTATATAGCTCAAGAGGGGGCCCACGTGCTTTGCCATACACTGCCTGGTGGAAAACTAGGGGGCAGGGGATTCAGAGAAGCATCTCTTTAAGGCATTGGAGCAATGACATCATCCAGGGACTCCAGAGATTCACCAGGGCCCTCCAGAGATCCACTGGGGTAATCCAGAGGTCTGGGCAGATGATGTCACCACTGTGCATTTGCCTGAGGGTATAAACCAGACTCTTCACATTCTTCCCAAACTCCACCAGCCACGAATGGTCATGGGAGGATTATTACAGCAAAGAGATGGGGATGGTGAGAGGGGGCCCATAGCACAGTCTGATCTGCAGAGACCATTCCCACTGTGAAATTATAGCACAGCAGTTCCACCTGTTCTTAAATCCATATGATGTTGCCACGGCACTTAGAGGCCATTTCTTCACTATGCTGTTATAGTGCTATTATTCTGCTTTCAACATCCTATGGAACCCTGGGGTTTGCAGTTTAGTGAGGGGCATTTAGAATTCTCAACTACAAACCCCAGAATTCCACAGGATCGTGAAAATGGAATAATAATACTATAACAGTATAGTGCAGAAATGGCCAAAATGGAATCATTGTGCAATCATTGTATAGTGTGAATGGGCCCATGCGGATAGGACTATGTTATCGTTTGGGCTACCTTCTCTGGTTCTCAGGGTGAGGATGAAGACTTTTGAGGAGAAAGACCTGCCTTGAAAATTGTGTACTGATATATTTTATATTCTGTCCAACTGTGGTTGATGCTTCATAACATCACCAGAATTCTCCCTTGTAAAATCACCCATCTAACATTGTTGTTATTGCATGCCATCAAATCATTTCCAGAAATGTAGTGCTGAGAACTGGACAGACTAGTCCAGGTGGGGTCCGACCAAAGCAGAATAGAATGGTACCATCATTTCTCTTGACCTACACACTATACTCCTATTAAAGCAACTTAGAATCACATTGAGTTTCTTCACTGCCACATCACACTGCTGACTCTTGTTCAACTTGTGGTCTACTAAGGCTTCTAGATCCTCCCTGATGCCTCTTTGCTCCCAATGGTTTGAGCGCTGGACGATGATTCAGGAGACCAGGGTTCAAATCCCCAACTGGCAATGAAATCCCACTGGATGATCTTGGACGAGTCACACTCTCTCAGCCCCAGAGGAAGGCGCAAAGCCAGCTCTCCCTGTGAACAAATCTTGCCAACTAAACCCTGTGATAGGTTCACCTTAGGGTTGTGATAAGTTGGAAATGACTTGAAGGAACACAACCCAACAATGTCTAATTTGTTAGCACTAGTGAGGTGTTTTTCATTTGAAAAGAATGCACCATATAGCTATGGCTGATACGTAAGGTATTATGCTTAATGACATCACTAGGCACTGACACTCCTAACATTGCACTTGCAAGGTTGCCAGGTCTGTCCCATGTGACTTCCAAGGGATCCTTCGTACATCTCATGTTTTGGCACTGAAGTCTCAGGGCCTAGCAGTGCCCTGGTCTGCAACCCTAGCAAACATAAAGAGCTTTACCACATGAGGCAGGTAAATCCCTATTACAGCAGAATAATAGTATCTTTGGCTGGGACTTATCACAGGAAGTCATTCCTCTTCTGTTGTTCTCCCAGTGGGAGACCATTTGGAAAGCATTGCTTTTACAGAGGAGGTCATTAATGGATTCTTTGTAAAAGAAACACTTGCTAAATGGTTTTATATGCATAAAGAATCTATTAATGACCTCTTCCATAGAAGAAATGCTTTCCAAATAGTCTCCCACTGGGAGAACAACAGAAGAAGGCACCACAGTTCAGGAAGGAAATTGACAAGCTGGAACATATCCAGAGGAGAGTGACCAACATGATAAAATCCCCAGAAACTATGCCTTGTAAGAAGAGGTTTAGGGAGCTGGGTATATTTAACTTGGAGAAGATTAAGAGCAGACATGATAGCTATGTTTAAATATTTGAAAGGATATTGTATGGAAGACAGGGCAAGCTTGCTTTCTGTCGCTCCAGAGACTAGGATGTGGAGCAATGGCTTCAAACTTTAGGAAAAGTTTCCACCTAAACATTAGGAAGAACTTCCTTATGGTAAGAGCAGTCTGACAGTCGAATATGCTGATTGTGAGTGTGGTGGAGTTTCTTTTGGAGGTTTTTAAACAGAGGCTGGATGGCCATCTGTTGGGAATGCTTTGATTGGGTTTTCTTGCATGGCAGAAGGGGGTTGGACTCAATGACCCTTGTGTCTCTTCCAACTCTATGGCCCTTTTCGCACAGCATTTTCCATGTGAAAGAGGGCCTGGAGTGTCATGCGATTGTGAGGAGTGATCTGCATGATGCACTCACAATCGCGCAATGCTCCAGGGGCTGGCAGGCGCCAATTGTGCATCTTTTCTTTTTCGGCTGGAAGTCGAAAATGGTGCACGATTGCACATTGCTCCTGGGCCACCCATGCACTTACCTAGTGTGCAGAGCCTCTGGAGCCACGCCAGTTGTGTTTCCTGCCCCAGCACGGCCTGGGAAACTCCCAGGCTGTACTGCGGAAGGAAGAGACGGGGCTCTCGTGTGAGCAGGCAGCTTGTGCGGAGCCAAAGGGCTCTGGACGCAAGAGCCTCTCGCTGGAGGATGCTCGTGCGATCCCCGCATCCCAGCATCAGAACAAGGTAAGGTGCGGAAAGGGCCTATGATAACTCTATGATTCAAGGAATGACCTCCTGTGATAAAAGGTGCTGTTATCAGCCAAAGATGCTATTATCCTGCTGCAATTGTCATTGGCCTGCCTCATGTGATAAAGCCCCAAGTCATGTCTGATTTGGGGAGATGGGATGTGTGAAAGTGGCTCCTTCGTACTAACCACAATTGCTCAGCCTCGAATCGACTCACTTCACTAGAAAACCTTGAGGTTTGTAGGGAGAGATACTGCTGTGGCCATTAACAGTGAAGGAAAAGGCTGGGCCTAGGCTGAACCAAGGAAATCGGGTGTGAGCTGGATTGGCAGTGCTGTGTGGGGAGCTAAAATAGCAGCTCTTAGCTGGCAAGAAGACCCGTTGAAGCACTCTGTCAAAGCAGCATGCATGTGGGCTGAGCGCCGTACGAGGAGGGAGACAGCATCCGTCAGGAAGACTGAATAATGCTAAGCAAGGATGTGACTTTGAGGCCAAGGTGTGGGGAGAACACGCTGCTGCCTCCCTCCCCCTCCATGCCAGTGCCCACCTGGTGTTACTAATCCTGCACCCTCACTGCATGTTTCCCCCAGAGTTTTCTGTGAGTCAGGAAAAGGGGGCCCCAAAGGTAGATGGGGGTGAAAACTGATATCCTCCCACTCCAACCCAGCCTCACGATCTGTCCCGATTCAAGGTTCAGTCTGAGCAAAATTTCCTCCCAGTCGCATGTTCAAGGCTGAGGGATGTATGAAGTGAGAATGTAGAAAAGGGGAAATCTGAGCATGTGCAGAATGCCTTCCTGTGTCCCCTCATGTTATCCATCTAGGAAGAGGGTTCCTTTGGAGAGAGGTCTGCCGAGAAACACAGCAAAGGTTGGCATTCTAGCTATAAGCTAATGCTGTATGAGTTTAATCAAGTAATTAGTTAGAAGACAAGAAATGCATCAGCTAAATCTCCTTTCCTTGGTGGACAGGGAATTCTACTCATTTCCAAAAGCTTCTAAAAGTTACTTTGTGGGGCTATAAAAATGCTACTGATTCTGGCCATGCTGGCAGGGAGATTTGGGCAGGTGTAGTCCATATCAGTAACTTCTAAAACTTTGACTCCATTTTAGCAGCAGAAAAGCTAATGGAGAGTCAACAGTGTGAAGCAACAGCTAAACAAACCAGTGCAGTTCTAGGCCTTGGATGGAGGCCAAGGGTAAGAGAATAGCCATCTGTGCTCTGCTCAGAGTAATTATGTGTGCATGCATTGTACTTTTGTGCATGTAAAGCATTAAAAGGATGCCCACCATTGATGTCAGGGGGAAAAACTCACTGTCTCATAGGCAAGAATGAAACAAACAAACAAACACTAAAGTTTCATAGATAGAGAAATGCTTGAAATTGATGTACAACACACAAGAGCACGGGAGACTGTTCCATCACTAGCAGAAGGGAGTTCCATAACCAAGATGCCACCAACAAGAAAGCCCTGATATGTGTGTTAGCCTTGTGGACCACATTACTCTGGGGCATCACAGACACAGCCTCCTCATCTGATGTTAAATCAACCTTTATTGACAGAAAAAGCATGACTGAGGTCACTTAAGCCTCCAGTAATGATAGCCTCAATCCTGTTGGAGACTTATGCATGTGTAAGCCCCTTCCCAAAGGAGATGGATGTTTTTTGCCTAAGGGAGAGCCACAGTTCAACTTTAGAGAAGACGAGGTGTGCATGCAGCACCATTGTTCATGGATGCACATTGGACATGGCATATGGATATGTGTAACAGATTAGTTGTGATATGCCTTGCCTGGATGCATATGAACATCTGGTGGGGCACCCAGTTGCACGTTTGATGTCTTGGTTCAGTTGCAGAATGTTGCCATTTGACCCCAGGCTTGTGTAGCAGAAATAACATGTGTGTTTTAGGTGTTTTGTGGAGCTGTGCTCCCACCTGTTGCCATGTCTGATCACTCGGGGAGATTGCAAGACCTTCCATATCTAGTGCAATATTGCTTCCCTGAACATCTTGATGCATCATCCTAGCTGAGACGTATCCCAGCTATACAATAAATTGTGCAGTGGGCACCAAGGCTCGCCTGGTGAGCAATGCAGCGAGCCAAAAAGGCTGCATGTGACATTATTAGATGAACTGGGGACCACACCTGCACCATCTTAGAGAAAGCACTGTGGCTGCACAATTCTTGGTGTTTTTTTTTAACACTCATATAAACTCCCCTAACAGAGTTCTTGCCATTGACTGCCCAAATATAAGGCAGCTGTCTCTGTTTCAACTGAACCACATACAGGTTTAGTCCGGTAGATTGTGTAGTTGTGGATCTGTGGATATAGCAAACTAGTGTGTATACCTGGCATTGTCTGGGATTTTATTTTCTCATAGTTAATAGTTGTTAGAAAGATTTGAGATCCTGATCTCTAATTTCCCAAACTGTCTTGTCCAGTACTTGTAACTTCTCCCCATATTCCCAAATTCAATCTGTATTCAGAGTTGTTAACATACAGAGGGTGGGTTCCTGAGGGAACACACTGCCCTCCTCCTTGCTGCTAGGCCTCATCTCCATAGCAACCGGACTATTCAAGGCAGATATGGTTGACTGAGGCCCAAGAGCTCTCTAGCTGAGAATTCTAAAGGCCTCTCCCTAAACTGCAAAACCCAGTATTGCATAGAATCTTCTCAGGCAGCAATTCATATGAGGTCTTTGCTTGACACAGCCAGTCATATGAGGTCTTCTCCTGACACAGACAAATATACTTGATTTATATATTAGATAGAATTATATAATTATACAGAGTTGTCCCATTAAATATAGTGTTATATATGGGTGTGCATGCACACATGATTTGAATGTTCACCTGCCTTATGAAAGCATTTACTAACCCAATCAAATAGGCACACAGCATCTCTAAAGAACACTTACCAGGTTGCATCAATAAGTATGGAGCGCTAGGGGGATGCATTTGACATCTGATTCTCTTCCATTAGGCCTTTTAATCGTGAAATTGCTTTCTAAGCTCTGGGAATGAAAAAAAAGAAGAAGAAGAAGAGCACTTTGTGTTCAAATGCAATGAACAAAGAGGCACTTTTGCATGTTTTTTTTTAATGCTTCTTTTCCGTTTTGATCTGGGTAGCCAATGTAAAGTAACAGTGAAACTGCTCTGGGTTTTAGTCTGAACTTTAAAGGAGCTGTTCGATGTGCTGAAAGCTTTCCTCCAAATGAGTGCCATACTTCCATAGTTTTTTTAAAGCTCAAACTAAACCAGTTACTCTGTCCTATTGACAATGGGGACCCCCGCACACAACTTCAGCTGCTGCTCTGGTCAAAGCAGAGAATGCAGATCAATAATAATTGATTCTGTATGGTGGGCTGGGGGAGGAAAATTGGCCCTTGGCCTCCATGCAGTAATCCATTCCTGTGGCAGTCATTGCTTACTTAAACTTCCAAAGGGCTTTCGATAAAGTCTTACAATCTTGAATTCTCCAAACATGAGAATGCACCACTGAGAACTTCATAAATTCTCCCGAGAATCTTGAGCAAATCAATCAGTAGGTAAAAGCAGAGATGAGCAACTTCTGAGTTCTCAAGCAATGTTCTATTTTTCAGAGTTCATTAACAATATTGTAAGAGCCCTGTTTGATCAGATATCCCCCCATGTGCCTATTTAGCCCAATGTTCTATTCATACACTGACCAATCAGTTGCCCACAGGAAGAGAGATGTAAAGGCAACTGCTCCTTTCATCTCATGCTCTCCACCAGTTCATAGTACAGAGGCTTCCAACTATAGTGGCTGCTAGACATCTTGGAGGCCTCTTCTTCCACAGATGTATCTGACCACCTTTAAAAGCCATGCCAATTAACAGCCATCACTAGACTTGTGGCAGTGAGCTCTGCAGATTAACTATACATCCCTGACTTAAAGTTTGTGGCTGAGATTCTACATGGCAGTTGTATAGTATCAAACCCTCCATGAAGAGTTACACTTCCTTCTTCTATGCAGTTCTTGTGCTGAAGGGCAACATTGCACAACTGAACCAAGACACTGAATCTGTAATGGAATGCACAAATGTGCATACAGATCCATGAAAAGGGTGCATCCATACATGATGTACATTCACGTATAACTATTCTGCAACCTTGAACTCCTTGAAGCTTATGTCCTTAAGTTGCTGAGACTGATGCATATACAAGGGGATCAAATATTCTAGATCTGATCCTGACCAGCAGGGATGACCTAGTTAATGAGATAGAAGTGGTTGGATCTTTAGGAGGAAGTGACCATGCCCTGTTGGAATTTGGCATTCAGTGGGAAGGAGAAGATAAGTGTAGCCAGACACTCATCTTAGATTTTAAAAAAGCGGACTTCTGTAAACTTAGGGAGCTGCTGGCTGGAATTCCGTGGTCAGGAATAGTGAAAGGGAAAGGAGTTCAGGAGGCATGGGAGTTCCTTAAAAAGGAGATACTGAAGGCACAGTCTAAAACTGTGCTAATAAGGAGGAAAAATGGAAGGCATCTGAAGAAACCAGAATGATTGACTAAAGAACTCTCAGCTGAGCTAAGTGTTAAGAAAAACATGTATAGGAAATGGAAGAAGGGGGAGACCACCAAAGAAGAATTTAAGCAAGTTGCCAGGAGATGTAGGGAGGAAGTCAGAAAGGCTAAAGCACAGAATGAACTTAGGCTGGCCAGAGACATTAAAAACAATAAAAAGGGCTTTTTAAAATATGTCCGCAGCAAAAGGAAAAAGAAGGAGACAGTAGGGTCGCTGCGCAGAGAAGATGGCGAATTACTCACAGGGGGAAGAGAAAAGGCAGAACTAATTAACACCTTCTTTGCCTCTGTTTTTTTCCCAGAAGGATACAAGCACTCAACCTGGCGGTTGGGGAGCAGGGGAGGAAGCAGAGGAAATGAGGCACATAATGGGTAGAGAGGTGGTACAGGAATACCTGGCCACATTGGATGAATTCAAGTCTCCAGGGCCAGATGAATTGCATCCTAGAATATTAAAAGAACCGGCAGAGGTCATTTTGGAACCGCTTGCTATAACCTTTGAGGAATCTTGGAGGACAGGAGAAGTTCCAGCAGACTGGAAGAGAGCAAATGTTATCCCCATCTTCAAGAAGGGAAAAAAAGAGGACCCAAATAATTATCGCCCAGTCAGCCTGACATCAGTACCCGGAAAGATCCTGGAGCAGATCATTAAGCAGTCAGTTTCTAATCGCTTAGAAAGCAACGCGGTAATCATGAGAAGTCAACATGGATTTCTCAAAAATAAGTCGTGCCAGACTAATCTTATCTCTTTTTATGATAGCTTGATAGATGAAGGGAATGCTGTAGATGTAGCATATCTTGACCTCAGTGAGGCCTTCGACAAAGTTCCCCATGACATTCTTGCAAAGAAACTGGTAAAATGTGGGCTGGACAGGGCTACTATTAGTGAACCCAAAGGGTGATCACGAATGGCTGCTTTTCATCCTAGAGAGAAGTGACTAGCGGGGTACCACAGGGTTCTGTCCTGGACCCAGTGCTGTTCAATATTTTTATCAATGACATGGATGAAGGAATAGAGGGCATGCTCATCAAATTTGCAGATGACACCAAATTGGGAGGGGTTGCTAATACGCCAGAGGACAGGATCAAAATTCAAAATGACCTGGATAGATTGGAGAGCTGGGCCAAGGCGAACAAAATGAAATTCAACAGAGAGAAATGTAAGGTCCTACACTTAGGTAGAAAAAATGGAATACAGAAATATAGGATGGGGGACACGTGGCTGGATAGCAGTAAGTGTGAAAGAGATCTAGGAGTCTTCATAGACCACAAGCTGAACATGAGTCAGCAGTGAGATGCAGCAGCCAAGAAAGCCAATGCAATTCTCGGCTGCATCAATAGGAGTATGGTGTCTGGATCGAGGGAGGTACTGGTACCACTCTACTCTGCTTTGGTTAGACCCCATCTTGAATACTGTGTCCAGTTCTGGGCACCCCAATTCAAGAAGGACACGGTCAAGTTGGAGCAAGTCCAGAGGAGGGCGACCAAAATGGTGAGAGGCCTGGAAGACATGCCCTATGAGGATAGACATAGAGAGCTGGGTATGTTTAGTCTGCAGAAGAGAAGGTTAAGAGGGGACATGATAGCCATGTTTAAATATTTGAAGGGATGTCATGTTGAGGAGGGAGAGGGCTTGTTTTCTGCTGCTCCAGAGACCAGGACAAGGAGCAATGGATTCAAGCTGCAGGAAAGGAGATTCCACCTGAACCTCAGGAAGAACTTCCTGACAGTCAGGGCTGTCTGGCAGTGGAATCTGCTACCTCGGAGTATATTGAAGTCTCCTTCCTTGGAGGTTTTTAAGCAGAGGCTAGATGGCTATCTGTTGGGAGTGCTTTGAGGGTGTTCCTGCATGGCAGGGGGTTGGACAGGATGGCCCGTGTGGTCTCTTCCAGCTCTATATTTCTTTCATTCTATGATTCTATGATTCTACAATGGGTACAGGAATTTATACCATTGGCGTACAAATTTAGAAGCTCATAGTAGCGATTAGTAAAAATCATAAATGTCACATCACTCCACCAGACCCCAAGTGTCCCCAGGCTTTTTGGATGTTTTCATTCTTTCAGCCTAAGAACCTGACTCTTCCCATGTTTTCATCTTTTCCCTTCTGGTTGTTCTCTCACTGTCTTACTGGGATTTCACATTTTTTCCCTCGGATCTCTATTGATCCATAGCTCTTCCACTGCACATCCCGTATCCCAGGACTTTCAGAACAAACAAAACTTGAAGGTTAGCTCAGCACCTGGTTTCACATCAACACTGTTCTGTGTTCTCACACCTGGGCCATTTCCGCACTAGATTGTTATAGCTCTATGATTCCACTTTCAACATCCTATGGAATGGCCCCTTCCTAAACTGCAAACTCCAGGATTCCATAGGATGCTGAAAGTGGAATAATAGCGCTATAGCAGTCTAGTACAGGAATGGCCCTGGATTCCCAGTCTACCTCCTCATCCTTTTACAGCATAGCCTTCTAGCATATGCTTCATTGCACAGCCATGTTCTTCTAGGCAAAAGTGCAAAGCACATATGTAAAGTATACAGTGCCAAAACCCAGTGCCCTTGCTACAATATAGCAAGGCAGTAGACATGTTCTATGCAAACAGCAACATACAACATGTAATTAATATGGAGACCTTTAAGCATAGCATGTAATAACATTATTAAACATTGTTAACAGCATGTACTAAGTGGGCTTGCTAAACAACATGGCAGGACATTATTACATATACCAAGGATAGGCAAAGTGTATAGCCAAGGGCAATACGTCAAAACTTAAGAATATATCATATTCTAGGTTATACAAGCAGATGTAATATAATACAGACCACTTACAGAACCCTGTGTCAAAAGTAATAAGAACACAGCCATTTTTCAGTGATGCAGACTCAAGTTGACTGACTCGGACTCAAGTCAGACTTAAGTCACTTCAGTAACTCGACTTGGATTTGACTTGGCAAACATGACACACTGACTCGACCTGACTTGAGACTTGCATATTTTGAGTGACTGACTTGCTGCCCTTGGTTCAGCAACACAACACATTCATCCAGAAACCTTACAACTTACTGGTCACATGATGATCTGTCTCAAGCCCAAAGTGTGGACACATTTCTCAGAGGGAACAGCAAATGGGTTAGGCGATGGACTTGAGGTCTGCTCAGCAGCCTGTCCCTGCTGCATATAGGAAGAACGTTCTAAATTTTTTCCTAAGAGCAGAAGGCAAGGCTCATACCCAGAGTGCACGACACGTATCTCAGACCGGAACAGGAAATGTGTTAAGGAAGGGGTTTGAGGAGGAAGGATCCTTCTTGTAAAGCTCTTGAAGCTTCAGTAATGGGGAATAAGAAGCATCTTATTCCCAACTTCTGATAAAAACTCCAGCTTTGCAAATGGGAGCTAAGAAAGATCCTATTCTCCACTTCTGAAGCTGAAGATGGCAAAATCACAAAAGTAGAGGACTGCTTAAAAGTGATTTTATTTGACTCTGTCCAGAAATTCTGGAATATAGTTGGGGTACAAAGTTGGCTCCCAGACTTGACTTGAGACTTGAAGGTAGAGACTTGAGACTTGATTTGAAACTTGGAGTAAAAGACTTAAATACATCACTGCCATTTTCATCCTAGAATCATAGAATTGGAAAAGAGCACAGGGCCCATCCTGTCCAACTCCCTGCCATGCAGGAACCCACATGAAAACTCTCCCAACAGATGGCCATCCAAGCCTCTGCTTAAAAACTGCCAAAGAAAGAGACTGCACCACACTCCGAGACAGCATATTCCACTGGCGGACAGCTCTGACCATCAGGAAGTTCTTCCTGAGGTTCAGGTGGGATCTCTTTTCCTGTAGCTTGAATCCATTGCTCCTTGTCCTGGTTTCTGGAGTCCTAGTTTCTTCATCTAGCATACTGTGGCAATATACTCACATCACTGGCACACTTTCAATAATCATTTAAATTACACACAAGATTTAACAGATGATGACATACAACACATGATGAGAATCCAAGCCTTTGACTATTCCAAGGTGATCATTTATTACAACAATGTACCATACATTTCCAGCACAGCATAAGCCTTATACCAGCATACAGTATCCACAAGCATAACATAATCAAGAAGCATTCATCATCATGACAGGGTAACATTTTGAAACGTGGCAGGGAGCAAAACTGACCTGACACAAGGCTTGAATCACTGATTGCATGAAAATGTTGTCAATAGCTTCACCTGGATTTGAGCACAAGCAAACTTAATGAATAAACCGGTAGCACACTGTGCTGTGTGCCTGTTCAGATGTAAGACCCCCTGGGTTCAATGGACCTGACTCCCAGGTCAATGTATATATATAAAACAGAGCTAGTTCTTTGCCATCCAGTTGGCTTCAACTTATGGTGACCTTATCAGTGACAGGTCTCCAAAACCTTAGCCATCAACAGTCCTCCAAATTTAGGGCTGTAAGTTGTTTTTGTTTTTTAAAGGGGGAGGGCTTATTTGTACACAGAGTGCTTTGATTCCATTTTAACTTGCTTGCCCATCTTTGGGCATGTTCCAACTTGTCACTATCTTCTCCTAGACTGTTGTGCCCAAAATTGGACACAGTATTCCAAGTCAGGTATGAGCAAAGCACAACAGAGTGGTGCTACAGCATCCCTTGATCTGGACACTATACTTCTCTTGATGCAGACTAAGGCCATTTCCACATTAGACCGTTACAATGAGGCCCCTCCTTAAACTGCAAACTGTTACCAGGTTGTACACCTCCATGTGTTGATATGGACTAATTGGCAGATGTGTGGGCATAAAATACAAATTCTGGCTGGGCAAGGCCATGTGGAAAGGGACACTGGCTGGGAGTAGGTCAGAGATGACCCCAGCATGGCCGGGTCAAAAGTTCTCTGAAATTATCCAAGAAAGCCTGACTTAAAGGCTCTGAGCTAATCCTATCAACTGCCAACATCAGAAAACAACAAGGTGCCCAGGACCCCTTGTGTGTGCATATGCATATCCTATGCAGAGAGCCCAGAACCCCCCCCTCCGCTCTCAACCAAGACATTGAAACCAATCAGTCCATCAGTCACCATTGTCTGTGTTGCAACTCCCATTGTTCACTAGGCTGGGAGAGCAATCAACTCATACCCCTTCAGGGTGGAAAAGAGAGTGTATAAACTCTTGGTTTGAGAAGTCAGTTGCAGTCAGATGAAATGCAAAACTCCACTATGTTGCTCTGAATCCTGATCTGTCTGCCTTTAGACAGACGTTTAAGTCACATTTCAAACTCTTCACTACTCTTCTGGAATGGTAACTATATAGCCCCCAAAACTCCCAGCCTCTCTATCCATAATTTTTTCCTCTTTTTCTCCTTCAGTTAGCTCTTGTGTGAATGCTTGCCTGTATGTATCTTGTGTTCATGCATGAGTGAATTCTCCCAATAAAAACACATTTTTAGCTTACACCTTAATCTTTGGCTGCTTTTTGCATGGTCTGACTCCATAAAAATTGGGTTGAAGATCTCGCTGGGTTACCCTGCTCTTCGTTCTGCCAAGGCCAGTGCTCCACTAATTCCCCCAGTCTTTGCATTTTTGGAGAGAAACAAGGTGTCCCTCAGGGGACCCCCAGAAGTCAGGGTAAGAAAACCCCAGGATTCCATAGGATGCTGAAAGTGGAATAACAGCAGTATAATAGTCTAGTGTGGAAATGGCCTTCGTCCACATCAGCAATTTGCCACCACAGTGACAGGAGGGCCAACAACCATCTTTCTTCCTATACAGAGCTTGAAGAAGTTATTCGTCCCCAGAATCTCATGGCCAACAAGACTATCATTGCAAAAGTAGAGTGCCTCCCCCGCCCTCCAAGACAGACTTTGGAAATTAACTACCTTTGCTGTTATATCAGTGGTGCAAGACCTAACTCAGCAGGGAAGGTCCACTTATCCTTGTAGCTGGCATTTCCTCTAAATGGAAAGCACATGGTTTAAATATGGAATGTGAACTTTCAACAGATTGTCTTTTTTTTTAAAAGGCTGTCTTCAAGATGCTCTGTCTTTTTTTTTCCCCTCCTGATTTTTCTTTTCTGATGGAAATCAGTTGGAAAATATATTTGGTGATTATTCTCCACTTCGCTATTTAAAAACAAAAAACAACAAAAGGAAGGAGGGAATTAAATAGGAGAAGAAGGAAGCCCCTCTTCTCTTCTCTCAACTTTTCTGAAGGCAATGTTGTGAAGAAAAAGGTCTTTCCATTTATTTTTATGCTATTTTTTTTTAAAGAAAGACAAAAACCTTCTTTCAAAGGTCATCCAGGGCTGCAAAAACTTATTCTCTATCCTCTCCTTTTTTGGTGACTAAGAAGGTTGCATAAAGCTCCTTTCACTGGAATATACACCCTGGTGGGGGGAAGGAGAAGATTTTTTTTTTTGCACCAAAATAGTAATAGATTCATTCCAAAAATGGTACATTTTCTTTGCCCATTAACAGTTCCTCAAATAACACACTTAACAACCTGCAATTAAGCTTGCTTAGAACAAGTGCTTCAGTCCCTTTTTAATTCAGTCCTGCAGATATCAAAACCAACATTCCAAGTATACCAAGGCAGTTGGTCGTTTCCTTTCCGGTGGGGTTGTAATTCTGCTTCAGGTTTTTGTCTCACCTTTAAAGGGCCTATATAAGACACTGGATTATTTGAAGATGGAGATCTGTTTTGGGGGTTGTGTGAATTATACAACCCTCCAGATCATTGGGAGATGTGAAGCATTCGATCACATATGCAACATCAAAAGGGGAAGGGAATACATGACCAAGGAAAGAATGGAAAAGATAACCCAAATCTGCATCAAGTTTCCATCTCCTGATGTGTGTGTGTGCTTATAAAGGTAGAAATAACGACTATCATTTAAATAGCAATACAGTACATCTCACCTTAGTGGAAGACCCAGCAATTGGGGGAGATGCAGAGAAATAGTTTGCTAATTTCATTCTTGGGCCATTTCCGCACTAGACTGTTATAGCGCTATGATTCCACTTTCAACATCCTATGGAATCCTGGGGTTTGCAGTTTAGGGAGGGGCCTCAAAAGCCGCTCCCTAAACTGCAAACCCCAGGATTCCATAGAATGTTGAAAGTGGAATCATAGCGTTATAACAGTCTAGTGCGGAAATGGCTTTGGAAAAAAAATGTAATGAGTAATTTTGGCAATTTTCACCCTGCTGCAAGAATGTTTTTGAAAGCTGTGCAGGTTCTGAAAACTATTCACAATTTGGGACTGATTTGGCCTAACATGCACACAGCTTTCAAAGCTGGGTTTTTGTGTATGTGTGCACAAGACATCACAGCCATGCTGCAGAAGAAATTGCATTTTCGGCACTGGAAAAAATTTTTGCACAGAAACTGCTCTCCATGTGCAATTTTTCCACAAAGTCCCCAAGTGCAAAGATTCTTATCAGTCTGGGAATCTCCTCATCAGGGTCTTCTAACACTCAATAAACTCATTGTTCAAATATTTTTGAATAACCCTTCTGTCCTTAGCTCAGATGGCTCAGTCTTGGTCGGCCCCACTGACAGGAGAGCTACCATCCACACATGAGGAGTACTGCCTCTGTTTTCCCATTGGCCTATTATAACAATGTAGGGTGGAAATGGCCTGAATTCAAAATGTAAAAGTAGTTTGTACTCAATTCAGTGGTGAGGAAAGGAGAGGAGGGGACAGAGTCTTGCTCTCCCCAGCAGGCTCAGGCAGAAGCAAACTGCTGCAGCCTCTCTCAGCTTGTGGGTTCTTTCTCATTAATAACTTTTGTCATCTTAACCATGCAATGATGTTGCTTGCTCTGATTGTCCAGTGTGACAACTGCTCCTTCTGTTTTGCCTGGACCTGGCAAATTAGTCCTGCAAAAGGCAAGCTGTGTTGACAACAGAGTCCCGCAGGTCACATGAGAAAATAATCAGCACATAAGGGTCAGAGCTACTGCCCAGTAAATGGCAGAGGTTTAGATTTGCGCTTCTGGGGACAGGGCTTTCCAGCTGCTGAGTGTCAGAAGCTTCTTTCCCTCTTCTCCACCTTCTGTTGCCACGTTGTGGACGGCAGTCTCAAGGCAGCCAAGTGCAGCAGGGTTTGGCATCTCTAGGCACACCCAGTAGCCTGAAGGTTCCTGCTAGTTGTGTGTTTGAGACGAGTGATAGAGTCAGACTTAATATCCACAATTAATGTGACAGTGAGATCTGACAGGGCTCAAGTGCCCGGCACAAGATGGATCTGTGGTGATTCCTCCTGCCCCAAATATTATACAAAGTGTTCGAAATCATAACTAAAAAACATATCCCATACTCTCCAGCTGCCCAATTTTGCAGGGACAACCCCAGGTAATCATCATCTCCCTTTTTCAGTTGCTTCCAAAATGCCTCAATGTTTTTCTCTCTTCCTCCTAAATTCTCCCTTTGTCTCTGGCTTACTTCAATTGCTGCAAACTGAGCTCAAAACGTAAATGCAGTTTGCACTCAAATAATTTAGCAGTGGGGAGAAGAGAGAGGAGGACAAAATCTTGCTCTCCCCAGTAGGCTCAGGCCGAAGCAAACTGCTGCAGCCTCTCCTAGCTTGTCTCTTCTTTTTCATTAATACCTTCTGCCATTTGGACCACGCTATAATGTTGCTTGCGCCAATTGTGCAGTGTGACAAATACTCAGGAAGCTTTTTACAGGATTCTTCATAGTGTTAAATAAATATGACACAAGAGGAGGAGGGGAAAGAAGAAAGGGGAGGAGGAGGGGAGAGGAAGAGGTGTGCTTGTGTGCCTTGTGGAAAGGACTGAGGCCATTTCCGCACGAGCCTGTTATAGCGCGATGATTCCACTTTCAACATCCTTTGGAATCCTCGGGTTTGCAGTTTGCTGAAGCCAAAGAGCTCTCTGGCTGAGAATTCTAAGGGCCCCTCCCTAAACTGCAAACCCCAGGATGCCATAGGACGTTACTCAATTGGATTGACTTATGCAATGACTCCCCCTTCAAAGGGTCTACTCTAGTAGAGGTAATCAATAGATTCTAGCCATTGTATGATGTCCTTATATTAAAACTGGGACATTAAAGGAACTAACCAGGGTGCTAATTCTATTGGAATGCGATAAGGTTCCTCACCTTGGAGATCTCCTTTAAAATTCAGACGAAAACCCAGAGCACATGCACTGCTCCACTGAGATGGAAACCACCAGCTGCCACTGAAGACTTGGCAAAGAATATCTGTCAGAGACTCTGAACCGCTTACGGTAATCTTGACAGTTCTGGAACAGAAGTGTGTGTCTTCTGTTTCAGAATGGAAATGAGCAGTTTTAATTGACATTTAGGAAATGGATGCCTAAATTTAGTAGTCAGTTCATTCGGCCTGGAAGGTTCTTCCTCTCCCCCTCGAAATCCTCTCTGCTTGTCAGTCATTTTATTTACTTGGTGTTTAACATTTCACTGGAATGTTTCCAAGGATAATCCTTTTGAGTGAGAGGTGCATTTGAAAGCAGAGCTAAAATGGAAAAAAAGAAAAAGAAAGGAAAAAGCATAATTTGGAAAACTTCGCTTTTCAAAATGAGTGTTTTCTTCATTTTCTATTTTTGTAACAATACCTACTATTTAGCTGTGTGGGAGTGTTTAGATTTCTGTGGGAGGATACTACACAAGGGAAATTAACAAAAGTGTTAGAAGAGCTACACATAGCTGAAGCTTCCTTCACGCTGATCCTTTAAAGTCCTTCAAACTTATATACAATCAATGAGCTCGTGTCAGACTGAACCATGCTTTGATTTTACTGAAATAGTTAACATCTAAGTAGTTAAAGATTTGGCTTAGTTCTGTATTCAAAATGGAGATAATTGTCAAGAAAACTGAAGAAGACTTGGAAAAGTAGCCATGAAGGAACTAGATAAGAGCCTCAAGGACATATCATTAAATACCACAATCAGAATAATCCAGACCATAGAATTTCTGATTTTGATGTATAGCTGTGAAAGCCGGAGAATGAAGAATGTTGGCAGGGACAAGATCAACTGATTTGAAATGTGGTGCTGGAGGAGAGTTCCATGGACTGCCAAATAGATAGAGTCCCAGAGCAAATCGGGCCCAAAGTCTCACTAGAAGTCAAGATGACTAAACCGGTGGTGTCACACCCAAGGCCCTTTCTGTACCTTACCTTTTTTTTGGCACTGGGGTGTGGAGATCCCGTGAGCAGCCTCCAGCGAGAGGTTCTTGTGTCCCCGCTGCTTCAGCTCCACACAAGCTGCCTGTCCCTGAGCATGTAGCACAATATCCCTGTCTTCTCCTTCTGCAGTGCAACCTGGGAGTTTCCCAGGCTGTGCTGGAGCAGGAAGTGCAACCGGTGCGACTCTGGAGACTCCGCGTGCCAGGTAATGTCATGAGCCAGGCTGAGCATGCTGCCGATTCAGACTGGGACTCCGAGTTAGACTTGGACTCCTAGCCGGGGGAGGATCCCTTGGAGGGGCCTTCAGGAGAGGGGGCTTCTTCAGAGTCTAGGGAGGAGTCTGCCAGCGACCCCACAGCTGTCCCGGGCACGGATCCCGAGCTGGTACCTGCAGCAGATGTTTGTGCTCTGGAGGCAGAGGCCAGTGCTTCTGGCTCGACAGAGGCTGACTCCAGCCCGGAGTTTGCAGCAGACCCTCCCCCCACATTTCTCCAGAGGCAGCTGGAGAAGGGAGTGGTTCGGAGATGGCAGCAGCTGCGAGAGAAGTGTCTGATGAATTGGTCCTGAAGTCTTGAGGAGCTCCAGCTGTGAGCTGGGCCAACGGACACTTGATCAGCCCCAGCTGGGCTAAAGACTGTGTATTTAAGACAGACGCTGTGGGAGCTGGGCATGGGGCAATAACCATCTACCAACCAGGAATCTGCATCCTATGTCATGGGCTTTCTGTTCCAGGCTGATCCCTGCTGTTTGAGTTTGCTGCCTCTGGGACTTGGATGTTTGTTTTGGTGATGTAACCTCTTGATTTCTTTATTACTAAAGCCATAAACTCAGTTCCTGCCTCTGTGTCTGCTTAAGCCGCCGCCTGACATTGACAGGTAAGTGTGCACGGGGCCTGGGAGCAATGTGTGATCGTGCACCCTTTTCAGCTTCCAGCCAACAATGAAAAGGTCCATGATTGGCACCTGCCAGCCCCGGAGCATCACGTGATTGTGAGTGCATCATGCAGATCGCTCTCACAATCGTGTGATGCCCCAGGCGCCCTTTCACATGGCAAATGACTCATGGGAAGGATGATAATGCACAGTCAAGTGGAAGACAGTAGGAAGAGAGGAAGACTGTATTACAGGTGGATTGACTCAATCAAGGCTCTGAGTCTGCAAAACCTGAGTGGGAATCTTGATAACTGGTGATCTTCCAGGTCTCTCGTTCACCTTATACATCAAAGTAAACTTGAAAGCAAATCACAACTACAATTGAAATAAAGCATTCTTAAGTCAGTCATGAATACCCACTGAGTTCAGTGGAACAACTGTAAGTATGGCTAAGTTGGGATCCAACTCCATGGCTTTGAACCTATATTAAGGTTGCACAGTTTTTATTTCTGCATGCATAGTTACACATTGACTGTAATATAAAGTACTAGAAATTAATGGTTACATCACACAGTTGAATGTGTGCAAGCAAATGCACAATGGAATGTGCTTGCATCCCATGCACATACACATCTCATGCAGATATACATGTGCATGTGCGATGACATCACATGCAACACATTGCTTCTGTAAGGTTGAATTGTGTGCATCAAACAAAAATATCCAATCATTTCAGTGGGTGAAAATATATCAGTTTAAGACACCAAGAGATTTCTGGCCCTGGTACAGAGGGAAGGTGGAAAAGCTACTTTTACAGAAGGTGGAAAAGTTACTTTTTTGATTATATATCTTAGAAATTCCACCAGCCATCATGCTTTTCCTGCTCTCCTCATAATCAACCACTGCACATGTGTTCTTTGGGTATAATCCATACCAGAGCCATCTCAAGACATTTTGCTGCCTGAGTTGGAGCAGCAAATACTTCCACCCTCCACGGCAATGAAGATGTGTTCCATCCAAGCTGAGTAATTCTGGTAATAATTCAAAATGCAAAAATAATAAAGTGATTATAACAAAGCCTCATTACAGCAAAGCCTTTGATCAAGTAGATCATGAAAAACTTTGGGTGGATTTTAAAGATATGAGTGCATCACAACATTTGACTCTTCTGATGAATAACCAGTAGTCAGGACAAGAGGCTACCGTCAGGACATACATATGGAGAACTGGAATTATTTCCAATTGACAAGGAGGCCAGGCAAGGCTGCAGTTTATCACCCTGTCTGTTTAACTTCTGAAAACCAGCATGGTATAGTGGTTTGAGCACTGGACAATGACTCTGGAGACCAGCATTTCAATCTTTAGTCAGCTTCAGAAACCCACTGGGTGACCGTGGGCAAGTCACACTCTCTCAGCCTCAGATGAAGGCAAATTCTGCCAATTCTGTAAGAGTGGTGATGCTTCTGAGCCTACACCAGTGGACCAAGTACCAGGTGAGTCTTATGAAACTGGCATAGAATTTACAGATATAAAGGGTTGGCCTTGGGAGTTTGGTGTACTCCGAGTTGGCAAGATAAGAAGGATTCTTTGGAGGGTGGCAAGCTTTCTTTTCAATATGGGCACAGCTTTGGGCAAGCACAAATGCCCCTCCCTGTATTTCAGGTATCTTGCCCACTCTGGTGACACTGTGGTGTCATGGGGAATGCAACAGCCCATTTACAGTGGTAATATATAACAGCCCATTGGAAGTAGTATGCAACAGCTGACTTCCAGTAGTATGACACAGTTCCTTTATAGTGCCTTCCCTTGCAGGGAACAGACAGATCCCCTGGGGGATCATTTATTGCCAGCTGCCAGAGAAAAAAATCTTCCAAAGCAATTATGTAGACGTGTTTTCTCTTCTGCATCAGGAGTTAGAGAAAAAAAGATAAAAAGTTGCTGGAGGGTAAGGAGAAAGAATTAAATAGGTGTCAGGTAGACAGGACCTGGGGAAACTGGTTGCCAAGGTTTCTCATCTATGCAGGGGTTATTGTATAAGCAAAGTCCAGGAAGACGTTTTTGCTTCACCAATGCATAGGGTGTGGGGCTATAGGATGTATGTGGATTTTGCAGGGCTACCCTGGAATCTTTATGATGACGCTTTCAGGGTGAGGGTGACAACTGTTAGAAAATTCTAGCATTCTCTCTCCTCCTGCTTCTTGTTCTAGGACAAATGGGGCTTAGCTAGCATAGAGTTAATTTTCTTTTGCATATAAAAGCCCTCTAGCCTCTCACCTAAAGTCTCATCTGTTTGTTTATTATGTGTTATTTAAAATGATTGGCTATGGTATCCAGACAATGTGACCCGGGACACACCCTGGAGTCAGTCATTGGCCTGTTACCTCATTGGAAAACCCTGTCCTGGGGTCTACAATTTTAATATTAAACTTGATTCCATATTGCCTGAGAGGTTGCCCGGATAAGCATGTAGGCAGCCATGGTTGAACGATCGAAAACCTGGTCAGGCCAGTACAAACCTCCATCATGTAGCCCCAGGAGACCTCAAGCTGTGCAAACCCACAGTAGATAAAGGGTCCTCAGCCCCTGAGAAGCCGACTTGAGGGGATTAGCGTGTCTGCCCCAAGTTGAACATTGACAACAGTAAGATCATATCAGGCTAGGACTATTTACATAAAGTCACACCGCAACCTAATGCAACCAAACATCCTGAGACTTTGGCAACATCTTGTAATCTCATCATGCAAAGGAAGTTGCCATTGTGAAGCTTCTTTCTCATTGCAACACTCATTGTTCTCCCTGGGAAAAGATTAGCCCCCCAGGTACTTTTTCCTCTACAAAAAGTCCCTGTTTTTTGAGTGGTTCTTTGGATCACTCCTGGTTATCTCAACAGACCGTTTCTCTGTCTGTTGAGTGATCCCCTCAGCCTTCTCCATGCTAAGCCCCACTTCTTCGCTGTTTCTTCTGGACCCAGGACTTCAGGAAAAGGTGCAGTATTACCCCAGCTACAATCCCTTCAATATTTCCCCTATCCAGTTTCCTCTCTTTCCCTTCTTAACAGGTCTTGAGTGAGTGTGTGAGTGATTGCGTTGGTGTGTGAGACTTTCATTTGCTAAAGTCATTTACTAGACATCTTTGTTTGGTTTTTGGCTTGGCCTGACCCCGTAAAAACTGGGTAAAAAGACCCCACTAGGTTACCTTGCCTCTCGCATTGCTATTGCTCGTGTTCTGGTTAGTTTCCATTCCCTATCATGTGAAGCACATTAAGGCGTCCCCCAAAGGACCCCAGAAATCAGGGTAACAGGCCTTCCATAGGAGACCATGCCTCTCTCTCTCTTTTCCCTCTGTGAGCTTGCTTCTAGTACTCTTTCTTTGCTATGCTAGCTCTCTCCACCATGAAGTTGGTGAGTTAAGAATGTAGCTACTGTCTTCACTGATCCTTTTCTTAGGTAGTTAGGATCTAGTTTCTCCAATGTATATGTAATTGTAATATTTATTGGTAAATCTTTTAAGTTTGGAATCTGAAACTGCCTGCCTTGTTTTGCTTTCCAAGTCAGTCTCCTTTCAGGGAAGCCCCACAGAGACTGGGACATGCATTTGCTGCAACTCTGCTTAAAGAAGAGTAAATCCTAACAGCTTTCATAGAATTTTTCAAAGGTCTAACACCTTGGGAAACTCCCAATAGCAGTTAATTCCACTGTCTGATGGATGCTTGTGAATTCAAATTAAGAAACCTGTGTGTCCAACTCAAGATGAGAAGGTGGCACAGTGGTCATGTTGTCCAGAAGGCCAGGCTGGGATGAGTTCAAAGACTCAGACATGGCAAACTCACAGCATAAACTACTGTGTTGAGACTTTGGGGTGCAGGTGGCTTACACATGCAGCCTTGTACATTTTACCATGAATGTTCAGTATGTGGGAGCTCACACTCTTTCAGAATTGCCTGAAAGGAAAAGGATCTGGTAGAACCAAAGACCAATAAGCAAGTTGGTGGGGATCTGAGAGTATTTTCTCATCTCCAAAAGGGGCCCAGCCCAATTACATTAGACAAATTGGAAGTCTTGTCACACTATTACCCTGAACAAATTGCTGTGTATTATTTGAGAAAAGGGTATAGAGAAGGCTTTTGGATTCCATGTCAAGGAATCTAGGCTACATTTTATTCAAAGAATCATTGTTCAGTAGTTGGACAAGAATGTGTTGTTAGGGATAAGATAAGAAAGGACGTGACTGATGGGAAGGTTGTTGGCTCTGTTCATTTCCAACCTAACTCAAAGATGTCATTGTTAGGGTGGATAAACAAATCATGCCTCACCGTATGCCCAGGTGGACACAGAGCTGGCTTGAACCCCCAAGCACAAGGTAGGAAAGTAGAAAACAGAAGAAAAAGAAAGACACTCTCACACACACACACACACATTTCTTCGGCCAAAGGATCCCTCCCAGGAAGAATGATTTATTCTTTCAGGCTTCTCTTCTTATACCATTTTTATGTTCATATTAAAGAACGCTTACAGAAAGAAAAGATCCATGCATCTGTGTCAGCAGAGTCACAGCTTGTAGACATGTTGCATTCTATCTGACCCTTAACTTCCTGAGTCCACATGACCCTGTTACATCCTAGGTCATTCTTAAAGATATCTTTCACATTAGCAGTGTCCTTCTCTTTGATTATAAACAGAAGCAGAGCAGAATAAACAATTTTAAAGCAAGGTTGTTTGATGAGCTACAAGCGTCTAAAATGCCAATTAATATCACAGTTAATGATTATCAAGTATTAATTCTATAGCAAGTTACAGAGCCTCAAATTTCAAGTCTTATATCATCACTAGGAGTTGTCCTCAAGAATGCACCTGGTGAATATAGCTTGATTCACCATTTGTTTTTTCCTAAAGGGCAATCTGTTAATAATGGTATCTGCCTAATTCTGCGCAGTGCATTATATGTCCTTTGATGCAGTGGGTTGGGAAGTGTGTAGGAATAGAGTTGGGATAGAATTGGTAAAATGCAACAATAAGTCTGCATTTCACCCTCTGTATATGCATCCCAGAGACCTCAAGTTGCTGGATTTCTCATTTGAAGGCCTCCCTTACATGGATTGTGCCCTTCCTATGGGCTGTTCAGTTTTGTGTTCCATGTTTGAAAAGTTCAGTACTCTTCTTGAGTGGTCCCTCAAGATTTGGTCAGGCCAACGGTGGATTGTATTACACATTATCTTGATGTTTTTTGTGGATTGGTCAAGCAGGAACAGACCAACGTGCTTTCCTGGTAAGATACTTTTAGTCATTGATGGCAGAATTGGGTATACTCCTAGCTCAGGAGAAGACATGGGGCCCAGCACTTATTTCTTTCTTGTTTTGTGTTGTTGTTGTTTTGTTGTTGTTGTTGTTGTTTGCAGATACTAGGTTCTATCTGGAGAGGTGGTGAGTGCTGATCTGTGGCCATAGTATGGTGTACTGGGCAGTGTGCCAGGCCCTCAGCTGCCACTTTGGAGTTCATCTGGGATTGAGAGAGTGTGCCATGGTGGAGTGTTTTAGGAAAAGAGGCCCTCATTGGAATGGTTGGTTGTCTCTGTTATTTGAAGAACACATAGGGCCTCCTCCTCACATTTTAGTGATTTACTTTGGTGCGAATAACTTGGGTTTGCTGAAGGGAAAGATCCTTAACCTTCAGGCTGTGCATGATATCAGGGTCATACAGATTAGATGGCCCAGGGGGACCTTTATGTGGTTAGCTATTTTGCCTCACCAAATTTGGCCAAGGGAAGGAGATCCCCAACACATTGCTGTAGCCCGTAGGAGAGTAAATAGGGAGGTAAGAAATGCATTACAGAAAGGGCTGGGCCACTTCCTCCCATATCCCACTATAGAGTTTTGCCAGCCTGAGTGCTACTTGGCTGATGGCTTGCATCTGTCAGAAGCAGGTAATATATTCTTCCTGATGGATTTGCAACAGGGAGTGTGGGCACTATTGGTTGGTTTCGTAGGGGGAAAGAAATAAACAGATGCTTGTCTCTTGCCCACTTCAGGTAGTGGTGGAAGATAAAACTGGAGCTTTGGTGAACACCTTGGTACTCTTCTGGTGATGGGAAAGACTGTGGAACTGCCTCTTTAGGTCCCATGGCCTAAAGGTGGGGAAGGAATCTACCTTTGAGGTTTTCCTGGGGATTTTGCCCTCGGTTTAAGTCTTGTGACTGGGTATGTGTGTGTGCCTTTGGTTTGTCTTCCAATAGATGGTTGGTGGGGAGCAACAGAGCTATTGGATTGCTATCAAGGCTCAGGTGGTTCACCAATGGGAAGGCTGAGAAGTCAGGGGTGATTTTACTAGGTTGCTCCCCCTTATTACTCCCTTTAGGTTCAACACACTTTAAATAGCTTAAATAAAATGGCCCTTGTTCAACCCAACTCTCCATGACTGCTGTCATTATTTCCATGGTTGATCATCAAAGCACAACAATGCTTGGTAAGGTAGAAGGCAGTAGGAGAAGAGGAAGATTGCATTACAGATGGATGGACCCCATCAGGGAAAACACATCCCAGAATCTGTAAGACCTGTGCAGGGCTGTTGATGACAGGGTGAATTGGACATGTCTCATGCATAGGATCACCATAAGTCAAAGTCAACATGAACCAGTCAACAATAATAGTAGGCAACAAAGCCTTTTTGTGGCACCAGAAGTGGGCTAGCTTAATTGGTTGCATCGGTCAGCCTAACAGTACACTCAGCCCTGCTCCATGCCCACCCCCAGGTCTATCTACTGACTATTCATGGTTCTGAAGATGTGACAATGACCACCAAGTGCTCCTATATAATGGCAGAGCCTAGTGTACTGAAAATTACAAGTGGGAGCTCTGGGACAGCTTGTTCTGTCTTCTCATTCACATAGTCTATTTAAGAGAAATTTGTGTGATGTTCTGCTTTGAGTTATGTCTCAGCCAACTTCCTCTCCTCCCACAGAAAGGAAGAGCTGGAGGAAAATAAGAGACCATCAAATGTGGTGGAAAAATGGGAGAGGTTATCCCTTCCCGAATTATGTATTAGTGGCCTGAATCCTGTAGTTTAAACCCACCTGTAGTACATTCACTGAATCCACTCCTGAAGCTTGAATCAACACAAGGAAAATCCCATGGATTCAATGTGGTTGAGACAAACAATATGATTTAGACCTATTAATTGTTATTCTTTATTTAGTTTATAGTGAATGGGTGCCATATGTTCAGTTCGCCCATGTTTTCTTACCACCCAAGGCAATAGGCCCCCACAACATCTGCAACAACTTTTTTTACTGAAAGCAATAACTTTCCTTTTATTCTTTTTAGTTATTTAGCTGTGAGATGGAGTTTGGGTTTAGGAGCTCTGCACGTGGAGAATGTTGTAGTATATCCTCACTCTCCTATAATGCATTAATGCATTCTCTCCAGTCAGCCATCCTCTTACTCCAGAACATCACAAGCTGTTAGCTCAGGTGTAGGAAAAGTTTGACTTGTGGACCCAAATTTATTTCTGTGATGCTCAACTTTATCCTTCAACAGCACTCCTAAAATGCCTAGGCTTGCCCTTTTTTGAATTCAGGAAGGAAGACCTCTAAATGATAAACCACTGCTTCTGGAGAGGCAGTTTCATCCAGAGGTGGGATAAATTTGGCCCAGGGGTTCCATGGGACCCTAGTGGGGCTTTTTGGGGCCCTCAAACCTATAGAGACCAAAAAGCCCCCACGCTCCCATTTTTCTAAAATCAGCTTAAAAAACAGCCAAAATCCAATGCTAACACTCAGAGCATCACAAAAATGTTACACTGTCTTTTTCTTTGTTCCCCTCTACCTCCCCAAACCCCAAGTGGTATTGCGTCACTTCTGGTCAAGTTGGAGCAGCTGTGTAGCCCATAGGGAGCACAAGACAGGCATGGGAAGAGTATTTAAAAAATGCTTTTTAAAAATAGTGAAATGCTATGCTTCTTGAGTGTTGGGAAACCCTGGCAAGGACAAGTTTGGACTGCAGAGAATCTTCAATCTTTGGGAAATATTCTGTGCAAAAATGTATGCTTCTTTGCACAGAAAACAATATTTTTTAATGAAGGGAAGAACATTTTCTGCACGGAGAATGCAGTTTCCCAGTTTTCTTATGCAGAAGATTCTTTTCTGTGTTAGAAAAGTGGACATTTTTGCACAAACTAAGTCCTCAACTGAAGTATTTTCTGTGCAGAAAACAGTACCTTTTTGTGCACAGAAAATATTGTGTAGAGAAATACAATTTTCAGATAATATTATTTTCCGTGCAAAAATGGCATGTGCAAATTTTGTGTAGTATAAGTCCCAACCTGTAAACTTTCTCACAGCAGGAAGAAAACTGTTAAAATCACTCATTGCTTCCGTCAAGAATGAAATAATAGGACAGTTATATCTCTAGCACAGTGGGAGGAACTATGGAACCTTCTATGATCCATTCCTACTTTAATCCAAGTCTTCTCAAGCCAATGAAACCTTCAAACTAACTAGAGCTTTGCCACTAAAACAGGAAATAAGCCAAAAATAAAACTGACTTCCAAAACTGGGGGAAGCAGATGAAGGATCCACCTTGGATTTGTTTAAAAATGTTTTCTACTTCTGCATACTTTGAGCCTTAGCTAGTTATATTTATATCCTACCTTTGATTCTCTGTTGCTCCATTTTGACTCATTCCCGCCAGTACTCAGGTGGTTGAGTGCTGACAGGACTGAGTCACTCAACCTCCTGAACTTGCAATTAGTACAAAAGATTTCTTTGTTTACTGTTCAGCTAATGAGACCCTCACATTGGAGTGGAGTTTTCTCTGTTAATCAAAGCTTAAATGTTGAAATCAATCTGAAGCAGGTCCATGATGGACTTCCAATCAACACACTACTTCCTTGCTTTCATTTTTAATGTTGGCGCATGTGACTCTTGTACGTATGATTATAATGAAGTGTTATGAAACCTCCCTTCTTCTCCTATCTTTTACATCCCACTGGAAAGGATAAAGACCCTGATCCAAATATTGCATAGTGTTCTGTCAATATCTGAAGAGCAACTCTGCATGGAACGCTATGCGTCATCGAGGTTCAAGAGCTTGGGAAAAATGTAACAGCAAACAAATAGCAAATAACTGTAATGTATTGGCAAATCCACAGTGGTTCCCATTGGGTTTTTGAAAATGAACAACAACAATAACACGTAGGATGATTATTTGGAAGCTGATGAGTTTTTCGATACATAAATGGCTTCTCATTACTTAAGAATGATGATTCATGCTTGAGAACAAGGCATCTGCTAGGAAATGACATTTTTTCCGCCTCGATTGGGAATCAAAAGACATTGTCAAAACAAGATGGCATACCAGAAATTTTCCATGGAATTTGGCAAAGTTACATTTGTGGTGTCACCCCAAAAGTTAGGGGACTTGGAGATCCACTGGCAACACCAGTGTCTCCTGAAAAGTTGGAGAATTAGAGCTCAAAGGAGACATGCAACAAAGGGGTAGCTTGCAAGATCTTTTCACCTGTGTATACTACTATTAACTGTAGGACTCCAGTTAAAGGTTTAAATGTGGTGGTTTTTACTGGGAAATTAACAGACACATAACAAGAAATCAAGCAGCCTCATGAACCATACAAGGCTATCGAAGGGAAAGGTAAGAAGATTGGCCAGAAGGAGATTTTGGGTGAAGAGAGTGATATTTACTGATCCAGAAGCAGAGGAAGGTTGTAGAGAAATGGCTCAGATGGCGGTCTGAGGGTAGCACAGACAATGGGAATGGAGAACCACATGTAGCACAACACCCAATGTACTGCAAATTTCTGAGCTTGGAGTTAGGCCTTATATACCTTACTTCCTACCCTGAATGGGGTGTGTGCTAATTGCTTTCTAGCATTGCAAACAAAGGGGTCCAGAATTGACTGTCTTAAGTTTGGGTGACAAAGCATTAGTGGGAGTTGTGATAGTGTCTTAATAGTTGGACAGGTAAAGGAACAAAGAGAAGTTTCCATGTGATGGGTTTACAGGATGTTGGCCTTTGACTGCTTCACCTGGACAGTTTTGGCTTCTATTGTGTTTTGGAGGTCTGGCTGTTGAGAGGATTATGCCCAGCCCATTAGTGTTGGCCTTTCCATCTAATTGTCTTGAATTTACAACCTGGCCATGTCTGAGGCCATCCTGACCTAGTCCATACTTGCAGCTGTTGTCCTTCCCAACATGCTCTTCAGCCATAAGCACTGTCTTATATGAAAAATGATTTTTCTTACCAGTGTTGCTATTTCATAGGATGGTGGGTGTAAGGCATAGTAACAATAGTTCTCAGAATTCCCAGAAAGCATGACCACTGGCCACTGATCATAAGGGGATCTCATCTGAAAAAAGTAACTTTTCTGGTTTTCCTCTTGTAGTTCAAGCCAGATCCTAGGTTGATGGCTACAAGCAATAGATTTGTACAACTACCTGTATGGAGGCCTGAGGCTAAGTGGCTCACATGCATTTCGTGGCCTATGTTCTTGCAGCTTCCATATATCCTATAGCAGGTAAACCACTATCTCTTCATTTGCTACCTGGAATAGAACATCACTGGCTGTTAACCCATGTCTGAATCCAAGTGTTACCTCACTGGCTGTCAATTCGCTTCTGGTCTGAATTCAAGGTGCTGGCATTCAAAGTCCTAAATGTTATGGGACCTCAATATAGCAAGGATTTTTGTTATATGCCTTCAAGTCATTTCCATCTTTTGGCAACCCTAAGGTGAACCTATCACGGGGTCTTCCGGAGCTGAGAGTGTGTGATATGTGCAAGGTTACTCAGTGGGTTTCCATGGGCAAGGGGGGAACTGGACCCTGGTCTCCTGAGTCGTAGTCCAACGCTCAAACCAATATATGATGCTGGTTCTCAAAGATTGCCTCTCCATATATATACTTGGCCAAGAACTGAGATATGCTGCAGTGGGCCTCCTTCATTTCTGATGAGCGTGAGTGACACAAGAATATGGGAGAGGGCACCTCATTTTTTGGATACCCTTTCCTTGGAGGTTGATTATTAGTACCAATGTTAGTTCCATTAGGAATCCTATTTTTTTTAAAAAAATGTACAAGTACAGAGCCAGCATGGTGTAGTGCTATGAGTGTTGAACTAGTACTCTGGGAGATCAGAGTTCGAACCTCTTCTCAGCCATGGAAACCCACCAGGTAGCCTTGGCCAAGTCACACTCTCTCAGCCTCAGAGGAAGGCCATGACAAACTCCCATCTAAACAACTCTTATCAAGAAAATTCCACGACTGGTTCACCTCAGGGATGGTCAAATTGGAAATTATTTGAAAACACACAACAACATCATTTTAATTGCTTTAGCTTTTTCATGTGTTTTAACTTGGCAATATGCTTAATATCCTTAATTGTATTCTTTTCTGAGAACTCTTCATAGAGGGCAGGATGGAAATATTTAAATGAATAAATAAATTGCTGCTGACCTTTGAGGATCTAACCAAAAAGTCTTAGTAGCATTGCCTGGCTAGGAAGATCATCTACTAAGACTTTTCCAGAGGTCTTCCTGCCATCAGAATCAAGGTGGTTGGTCACAAAGTAGAGAAGGCATTTCAGTTCTGCTTTTGCATGATTTTGTTTGAACAGAAGACATAACATAACATAACATAAAAATATTACAATTTTCAGAAAATGCAGTGTTTTCTATAGAAAAGGATTTTTTGGATGCAAGGCTACTTTCTTTGCACAAGCTACTTTCTTTCTTTGTTTCTTTGCACAACTTGCACAAGTTATAGTTTTTTCTTCCACAAAAAGGTCCCAAAATGTGAACAATTTCACAGCCTCTGACCATTTTTGTGATGGGGTGTCTCAAAGTGGGTAAACACCTTTTTCTCATTGAGGTGGAGAAAATCTGTGAGCATTCTTCAACATTCCTACTTCTAGTTATGGAGGAAAAATCATACACCCAACTCTTGCCAGTCAGTAGGTATTGTTGCTTCCGTTCTCATCCTACTTCTTCTCTGCTTCCAGTGTTCCCAAATAAGCAGCTCATGCTTGCTGAGCAGTTCTTTTGCTCTGAGCTGACTCCCAGACACCCGGAAGGAAGGAGAGCTCCAGAAAGAAAAAGAGAGCGGGAGTGTCAACAAAGGAAGAAGGAGGAGAGACTTAATTGAGATAATTTTAGCTGTACAGAACAGCACAGGCAATCTGTAAAACCATTTGGAGAGGAAAAGGGGAATTGGAACAACCTGAGCGCAGGGCTCCGGATGTACCAAATATGGAGAAAACGGGGAAAGGAGGAGGACAAGGAGGCCCAAGGACCAGGTGGGTAGGAGAATAAGACCCTGTTACATAAGATTACATTTCTTCAGTTTTATTTTCCGGAATGCTGTCTCGGTCAGCATGTGGCAGTCTATATGACGTCTTATGACAATCTCAGCCAGCATTCCTGAACACCTTAGCACACCGGTTTTCATTGTGTGCATGTTTTTGTACAGTAAATCTTCCGTCTTCAATGGAGTACAGTTCAGTGCAGGCAGCAGGAGAAGCTTAATGGACGGATTAACGTTGCCGGCAATTTCTCTCTTATTTTCTTCTATTCTCTCTCTCTCCTTGTGGTAAGGAGAGTTGCATGGATCTTTATAGACATCTGTAATTCATTTTTCCTACTCAATGTATTTCTTTGTGCATTCTGCTTAATTTGTACACTTTCCCCATTGACTGAAGCATGTCTGCGTTTAGCCCTCCATCTTTGAAGATGGGCATGCTACTTTGTGTGGGTTTTATTTCTCATGAGCTTAACCTATGTGTGCATTCTCAAAGTAAGGTGGGCTTCTTCTCATTGTGAAAGTCTACTTTCATCAAGATTCTCACATCCAACAAAAATTGAATCTGCACAAAATGAAATATAGTGTCCAGATTCAGAGAAGTTAATAGTATCACTCTATTGGCCTGAAAGCATCAGCTCTCTTTACCTAGGAAGCTAAGTAGGGATGGGCCTGGTCAGAAGTTGGATGGGACACCACCAAGGAATATCAGGTGCTGTATGCTCTGTTTCAGAGGAAGGCAATAGCAAATCACCTCCAAGTATTCTTTGCCTAAGAAAACCACATGAAATCCATGAGATTGCCATAAGTCAACAGGCAACTTCAAGGCACATAGGCACATACACAAAGCTTCAGCTGGAGTTCTCTGTCAAGTTCTGGACATCCTAGTTTAAGAAGAATACGAAATAACTGGACCACTTTTCCAGTTGATGATGATATAAGGTCTAGGAGCCAAGGTGGAATGGTTGAGAGAGCTGAGAAGGTGGAAAGGAGACACAATAGTCATCTTTAAATATATGAAAGGATGTCATGTGGAAGAAGCTTGTTTTCCTTCCACCAAGCTTCTCCTGCTGTCTACACTGAACTGTGCTCATCGAAGACAGAAGATTTACTTAGACCCCATCTTGAATCCTGTGTCCAGTTCTGGGCACCCCAATTCAAGAGGGATATTGACAAGCTGGAGCAAGTCCAGAGGAGGGCAACCAAAATGGTGAGAGACCTGGAAACCATGCCCTATGGGGATAGACTTAGGGAGCTGGGTATGTTTAGTCTGCAGAAGAGAAGGTTAAGAGGGGACATGATAGCCATGTTTAAATATTTGAAGGGATGCCACGTAGAGGAAGGAGAGGGCTTGTTTTCTGCTGCTCCAGAGACAAGGAGCAATGGATTCAAACTGCAGGAAAGGAGATTCCACCTGAACCTCAGGAAGAACTTCCTGACAGTCAGGGCTGTCCGGCAGTGGAATCTGCTGCCTCGGGGGGTAGTGGAGTCTCCTTCCTTGGAGGTTTTTAAGCAGAGGCTGGATGGTCATCTGTCGGGAGTGCTTTGAGGGTGTTCCTGCATGGCAGGGGGTTGGACTGGATGGGCCCTGGGGTCTCTTCCAACTCTACATTTCTATGATTCTATGATTCTACTATACAAAAACATGCACACAACAAAGATCGGTGTGTTAAGATGTTTAGAAATGCTGAGATTGTCACAAGATGTCAAATGTAGACCAATACAGCATTCTGGAAATCCAACCAATGGATTCAAATGACAAGAAAAGAGAAGATGCTGACAATGTGGTACCTACTTTTATGGAGCAAAGAAGATCCAAAGACAGTTTGCATGGGTCTCAATGGCTCTTAAATCAGAGACACTAATTAATCAAGTAATGTCTGTGTGAAGGCAGTCAGCTATTAATAGCCTATCACCTCCCTGGCAGATTATTGCTCACAACCAACCTATCTGGCTAATTAGCAACCTGTCAAGCTTCATGTTTCTTTGTGATGTTGGACCTTGCTTCATTTGACAAATGCTACTTTTGGATTCATTTCTGGCTTCTTGCCTTGAATTCCTGCTTTGCTGTTACAGTTCAGACTGGATGATGGTGATCCTCTTGCTACTCCCTTCATTGTGGTGAGATACCTGCAACTGAGTGGGACAGGATAATAACCTGACAGGTCCTGCACTTCACTCTCCTCCTAAGATCTAGGCAATTGCTGACAAAAACAAGCCAGATATCTACTAAATATTAGGAACAATTGCCTGATGGTAAAAGTCATCTGAGAATGGAACACACTGCCTCAGAAGGTGGTGGACTTTGTTGTGTTGGAGGTTTTTAAACAAACATTGGATGGCTATTAGATATCTTAGCAATGGAGTCCTGCATTGGCAAGGGGTTGCGACTGATGGCTTTGATATATCGTCCAGCTCTGCATTTCTATGTTTCTGGGATCTTTTCCATCACTCTTTCCATTTCAATCTTTCATTCAGTTCAGGATACTTAATTTCCATCCCTACCTTCTAGCTTCTGATTTTCCCTCCTGTCTAATGTCAACATTTTCTGGCACTGGGCATGCTTTGTTTTCTTATATAATATCTTTACTTCTGCAAACATTGGCATTACTCCCAAGACAACTGCTTCCTCCCAATTGTTTGTGAGTCCTACTTTGACAGCATAGGAATAGGTGGCTACATAAGAGTGGGTGAAAACTCATGTTGCTAAGTGTGATGTTGTGATTTGAATGTTGGATTAGGACTCCAGTAGACCAGGGTTCGAATCTCTGATAAACCATGGAAATCCACTAAGTGACTTTGGATAAGTCATATGGCCCTTTTCTCACAGGGTAATTAAGGCCCTTTTCGCACGGGCCTTTTCTCGCGCGACAGCCCTGTGAGCCTTGCGGGAGTGGGAGCGTCGCTCCGCACGACGCACTCCCACTTCCGCCGGGCTCATGGGGCTGAAGCGGCGCGAGCGCGGGTTTTTTGATTTTTGCTTCGAAGCGAAAATCACCCGCACTCGAGCAACGCTCCCGGCGCCCGCGTGCACTTACCTCTCGTGCGGAGCATCGGGGAGTCGGCCGGGTCACGCTTCCTTCCCTCCGCCCCTGCAGAAGGAAGGAGTGGGGCGGGGCGCTAGTGCGACGGACGCGACACGTCCTACTTCGCACGCGCGGGGGGGTGGACGCGACAAGCGCCTTTCTCGCGCGCGCAGGGGGGGATGGACAGACGCGCAAGCTGCCTCCACCTCCGGGAGGCTGCCGCTTCCCCGCTCGTTCCTTCGTCTGCGGAAGGAAGGAGGGGGGAAGCGACAGCCTCCCGGAGAAGGCTTCTTGCACAAGCCGCCCTCCTCCGTCGTGCGAGCGCCGGCGCTGCGAAAAGGGCCTAAATCTTCCAAGGTCGACCTCGAACGGGGGCCTTTTTCACCTTAGAGAGAACTGGGTCGCATTTAATTTTTTTGATTCTCACCTCATTCCACGCGGGGAAGCCACCATCCAGCATTCGCGCGCACTTTTAAAAAACCAGAAGAAATTCTGCCAATCCGTGCTCGTCATTTCATAAAAAAGCAACGGTGCGTACTGATTTGTGTGGGGGATCAAGAGAGGGAGAGATTTAGGCGTGGCCAGCTGAAGAGACAAGACCACCCCCAATACGAACAGACACGCGTGCGTACTGACGTCCGTGATGACGCTCAGAGTGTTTCTTTTAAAAATTGAGCACAGCCAATCACTGCCAGACAGGGCGGGGAAGGGACACCTAGGGGAGTGGCCATGCTAAATTATGTGAATGCATTGATGCTCCCTAGCCTCTTCCCTATGGAGCTGTGAGAACGCTCCTAAAATTTCAGTCCGTGTTAGCAGGGATTAAGGGAAAACCTGCCTGGATCGTAGCGGCACGATTTCTGCACCCCGTGAGAAAAGAGCCGTACTGTCTCAGCCTCAGGGGAAGGCAACGGCAAGCACTTCAGAAGAAATCTTGCCAGGAAAATCCTGTGGTAGGCTTGTCTTACAGTCACCATAAGTTGGAAATGACTGGAAGGCACACAACAGCAACATAGTTCATGCACACTTATTCTCTTTCAGTCTCTATCTTTCTCTCATCCACAGGCACACAATCACACACAAATAGTTAATGGGCTGTATCTTCAACTCTGGGAATGCTTCTCTTTTCCCTTCTGTTGCACTGTGATTTCAGACTTCTTTACCTTCTGCAGCTGATCTAATAATTAGGTTTTTAAATTTAATCAGTGGCAATTCAGTTAATTCCATTCACTTTTGAGGTTCGCCTTTCCTTCCTGTTTGCTTTATCAACTCACTGATTTCCTCTATTATCTTCTTTGGTTCTTCTGGTCTCAGTCTTCATTGGTTGCTTTTTAATGAATATTTTTCCCCCCTGAGTTGTTCCATTCTGGGTGAAGGCAATTACAACCTTCCTTTCTCATTGCTCTTGTGAATTCCAATCTATTTAAGAGTCCCCCTCCTTGTTTTTTCTAGCCACTATAGCTTCTTTAGATTTCTGTCTTCCCCATTTGAAATGGTTAATTCTTTTTTTAACTTCTAATTTAGTATTGAGCAGCAAAAGTGCAACTGGGAGAAGCACTGGCTGTTATTAATTTATTTACTTTAATAATTCTTAATTATTGATTTGTTCAATATTGTGTGTTTCTCACTCTTTGTGTGTGTGTGTCTGTGTGTGTGTGTGTGTGTGTGTGTGAGAGAGAGAGAGGTCCTTTCCGCACAACACTCTTATAGTGCGATTATTCCACTTTCAACCTCCTAGGGAATCCTGGGGCTTGCAGCTTTGGGAGGGGCCGGCCGGCCCCTCCCGAAGCTGCAAGTCCCAGGATTCCCTAGGAGGTTGAAAGTGGAATAATCGAGCTATAAGAATGTCATGCAGAAAGGGCCAGAGAAAGAGAGAAAGAAAGAAATAGAAAACATGATTTTATGAACTATAGGAATGGCAAACATATTCACATTTTTTTTGTAGCCATTGCATCAGCTTGTTTAATTAATTATCCTCCTTCTCCAATGGGATCCAAGGAAGCTCAAAACATACATTAAAACAAGATACATAGATTAAAATAAAAAAAATTAAAGATAGTAATTAAAGTTTTAAAAAATCAATTAAATAAACTACAATATGAAAATACCAAGTTGTTGCTGTGTGCCTTCAGGTCATTTCTGACTTTTTGGGAACCCTTAGGTAAATCTATCAAGAGTGCTTCTCAAAATGATGACAGGAAGTGACATGACAGCACTTCCAGTCCCCATTTTCGGAAGGACTTAGACGAAGGAAGTTATATTTGGGAGGACAGACTGGAGGAAAGGAGCAATTGGCCCGTGGCTCTCATGCAGTCACCTGCTTCTGCACTAAATAAACCAAACACTTGCAGAGTATTTACAACTCAACATTATCTGTTTATATTGTACTGTGGTATAGGGACCGCAGATTACTGGAAAAATGTTTGTGGGTGAGATGTTACCCTGTATCTTGGGGGTCCTGGGAGGGGCACCCAAATAACCAAATAAAAGCACAAGATGGGGTAATTAAGCTCGAGCACTCTCTTAAGCTAATGAGAGGCAGGGTAACTCCAGCTAGGATCTTTAACCCTATGTCTACAGCGTCAGATCAGAGAGCGGCTAGACGAGGTTTTAAAGTAACAAACAATATTTTATTGACGACAAACAACACGAAAGACACGACATACACTAACTAACTGAAAAATAGAAATGGAGAGCTTTGGGGAATGGATAATACGACACCTGGTTTTGTAGTCCTGGAGAGAAGAGGAGGTTGCAGGGATGGAAGCTCCGTGCGGTTCGCTGAGGGGAGTTCACTGGACAAACCGACAGCAAGGTGGGATGGAAGTCCAATGTGTTCTGAGGTAGTCCCGAAAGTGGGGACTTTTTATAGGGTGGATTGTACCTACAGGCCATGCCATGCTCGGTGAGAACAAAGGAATTTTGGGGCTGGACAAAGGAGTTGGAAAAGATCAGGTTTTACATGATGGACTTAGCGCTGGATGACAATAGTATGGCCAGTATGCAGATGGCTCAACATAAAGGAATGGCTCGGCACTTGGCTGTGCGTCTTTGTAAAGTCGCGCTGAGCAAGGCCGGTTTGCAAGAAGATTTTTCCCTGAAGCATCAGAGAGGCTTAAGTTGCCTGCCTGAATGAGGTTTGGAATGTACAACCATTAACGGCTGCACCTAATACATGCTTGTCTGCTGGACCTCTGCAAACACGTGGAGTAGGGTGGCAGAGAAAGGTCAAGCAAGGGCCAAATTATTTGATATCAAAAGGATATCTAGTGCTCTCACCAGACATATCATAACCGTGATAACAGAGAGAGATGAGAAAAAAATGAAAGAGAGAGAGGGAAAAAAAAGAGAGTTAGCAAGGGCCTTTCTGCACTACTCCGTTATTGTCAGGAACTGAATTCACACACACAAATATAACAGTGCAATTACACTATTTATTAGGAGTGTGATACATAGTACAGGACTTCAGTGAGCGAACTGGAGGCAATTAGCAAAATCCAAAATATTAAAAGCAAAAAGTATCTCATCTCGCCCGCAAGAGACCTTGGAGTTCTGGTTTAGCCTGGCAGCTCTTATCACTACATTCCTTGCTTTGTTTATCTAATGGTCTCTCGTTCTCATACCTTGTTGCAAGCAAGCTGCTACTTAACTCCTACTGCATGTCCCATAACTGAAATATGGAGGGCTACCTGACAGTTATAGTGCTATTTTTCCACTTTCAACCTCCTGTGGAATTCTGGGGTTTGTAGTTTCCTGAGGCCAAAGATCTCTCTGACTGAGAATTCTAAAGGCCCCTCCCTAAGCTGCAAACCCCAGGATTACATAGGAGGTTGAAAGTGGAATAAGAGCGCTATAACAGTGCAGTGCGGAAGAGCCCAGTTAAGGAAACAGGTCTCATCCTCTCAGATTTTTAAATACAGATTTCTCTGCACAGGTGGATTTTCTATGTAAGCCCTATAACAACTGCTCCTGACTCTGGGCCCCAAACGTTGTTAGTCTATGGCAGGGATGAACAACTGCATAGGCCTCAAGAACCAGTTTACCTTTCACACTCCCTTGAGCTACATTCCTCCCAGCAAGCTCAAGTACCTGTTTTCCTTTGTAGCCCTTCTCAAAATGGCAACAGGAAGTGATGTCATATCAATTCCTGTTGCCATTTTGAGAGGGGCCTCAGAGGAAAACGGATACACTTAGGGGCACTAAAAGATTCTAGGGTGCTTATGTGGGTATTTTTGCATGTTTTCATATATTTGGGGACATTTCTGTGTGGTTTCAGAGCAAAAATAACTTGAAAATCGCACTGAATTTTTTTCAAAAAATATTTTGGGGCATTAGGGTATTTCAGGGGATTGCTGGAAGGGTTCAAGGGGCATAAAAAAGGGACCTTGGAGCTGCATGTTTCCCACAGGCTGCAATAAGCCCAAACCTAGTCTATAACTTCCATTATCCAGGCTAGCTGGGGATGATGGGAAGTGTACTGCAACATCTGAGCAACAAAGGTTATCAGAAAGCATGCGGCTGCTTTCATTTTTCAGTGATGCCAACAGTTTAATTTTCCCTCCATACACAAAAGCACCATGGAGACTGGTGTCTGAAATATGATTTTCTCATCTGTTTTGAGATCTTCTGCCAACTAATTGAATGACAATCATTTAGGGAAAGTATAATGCAATCATGCATGATAACAGCAGCAGCATTAGAAAGAATCATATTCTCTCAGTTTTAAATGAAGCTTTTGGAATCTGTTTTTTTAAAATATTTAAAGACCTTTTCTGTGATTTCATCAACTCAAAAAGTCTTTGGGCCTTTCTGCACTACACTGTTATAGTGCTATTATTCCACTTTCAACATCCTGTGGAATTCTGGGGTTTGTAGTTGACTGAGGCCAAAGAGCTCTCCAGCTGAGAATCTAAATGCCGCTCCCTAAAATACAAACCCCAGGATTCCATGGGATGTTGAAAGTGGAATAGTAGCACTATAACAGTGTAGCACAGAAAGGCCCTTAGTCAAAAGGCCATCCTTGCTTTTGCCATCTACCTTCAAGTTGTTTTTGAGGCCATTTCCACACTACACTGTTACAGTGCTATCATTCCACTTTCAACATCCTATGGAATCCTGGGGTTTGCAGACTAACGAGAGGCCCCTCGGCCACTCCCTAAATTGCAAGCCTCAGGATTCCATAGGATGTTGAAAGTGGAATGATAGTGCTATAACAGTCTAGTGTGGAAATGGCTGGAGTTACAGCGACCGTAAGGTGAGCCTGTCATGGGGTTTTCTTGGCAAGATTTGTTCCAAGGGGTTTTGCTTTTGCCTTTTTCTGAGGCAGAGAATGTGACCTGGCCAAGCTCAAACCCTGATCTCCAGAGCTGTAGTCTCACACTCAAATCACTACACCTTTCTGTAAGTCTCAAGAAGCCATGACACACGCCTCTTCTGCATGGGACTGTTATAGCGCTATGATTCCACTTTCAACATCCTATGGAATCCTGGGGTTTGCAGTTTAGGGAAGGGCCGGCCAGCCATAGGATGTTGAAAGTGGAATCATAGAATTATAGAATCATAGAAATCTAGAGTTGGAACAGACCCCAGGGGCCAGCCAGTCCAACCCCCTACCATTCAAGAACACCCTCAAAGCAATCCCGACAGATGGCCATTAAGCCTCTGCTTAAAAACCTCCAAAGAAGGAGACTCCACTACACTCCGAGGCAGCCGATTCCACTGCCGGACAGCCTTGACCGTCAGGAAGTTCTTCCTGAGGTTCAGGCGGAATCTCCTTTCCTGCAGTTTGAATCCATTGCTCCTTGTCCTGGTCTTTGGAGCAGCAGAAAACAAGCCCTCTCCTTCCTCTACGTGGCATCCCTTCAAATATTTAAACATGGCTATCATGTCCCCTCTTAACCTTCTCTTCTGTAGACTAAACATACCCAGCTCTCTAAGTCTGTCCTCATAGGGCTTCATGGCTTCCAGGCCGCTCACCATTTTGGTCGCCCTCCTCTGGACTTGCTCCAGCTTGTCAATATCCCTCTTGAATTGGGGTGCCCAGAACTTGACACAGGATTCAAGATGGGGTCTAACCAAAGCAGAGTAGAGTGGTACCAGTACCTCCCTCGATCATAGCGCTATAACAGTCCCGTGCGGAAATGGCAAAAGTCAAGAAAGAAAAGAGGCAAGAACCTTTGAGTATTTTTTTAAGCATAAGGTGATTTTAAACCTCTTTAATCATATATCAATCTGTCATTTAAACTCCTGCTGTCATCAAAAATGTGGACAATTTTGCACACTTTTACAGGTGTAATTTTTCCCTAAGTTTCATCTCCAAGGAAGCAATGACTTCTTGTCTTCCCACTGCAAGAAAATCTTTGAAAAATATGCTGCTTTTGAAGCCTGTTCAGAATTTGAGGCTTTTTCTGTGCAAAATGTGGGCATGAAACTGCTGGGTTTTTTTAATTTTTTAGATTACTTTCAGAAGCAATAAACAGTAGCAAAAGGTAACATGGAACGTATAAAAGAAAGTTTACGTTGTAATACTTCCAGAACATATTACATGTATATATATAAATATATATTTATGTGTATATAATACAAAAGAAAAAGTAATTGAACTCTGAATTGATACACTAATTGAGATAAAAAAGTAAGAGGAAAAAAGGAAGATCCTTCCTAATTTTGTATTGTGGATTACTGTATTTCTGTATCCTGCAACTTAAATTGCACCTACCTTCAGTGTCAATTTCTCTAAACCTCTCTTTTCTAGATTTTAAATCCAATTAAATCCTGGCCCTTTTCGCAGCGCCGGCGCTCGCACGACGGAGGAGGGCGGCTCGCGCAAGAAGCCTTCTCCGGGAGGCTGCCGCTTCCCCCCTCCTTCTTTCTGCAGGCGAAGGAACAAGCAGGGAAGCGGCAGCCTACCGGAGGTGTCGGCGGCTTGAGCGTCCGTCCATCCCCCCCGCGCGCGCGAGAAAGGAGCTTGTCGCGTCCGCCCGCCCTGCGCGCGTGAAGCAGGATGTGTCGCGTCCGTCGTACTAGCGCCCCGCCCCGCCCCTTCCTTCCGCAGGGGCGGAGGGAAGGAAGCGTGACCAGGCCGGCTCCCCGACGCTCCGCACAAGAGGTAAGTGCGCGCGGGCACCGGGAGCGTTGCGTGAGCACAGGTGATTTTCGCTTTGAAGCGAAAATCAAAAAGCCCATGCTCGCGCCGCTTCAGGCCCGTAAGCCCGGCGGAAGTGGGAGTGCATTGTGCGGAGCGACACTTCCACTCCCGCGAGGCTCACGGGGCTGTCGCGTGAGAAAAGGCCCGTGCGAAAAGGGCCCCTGTCACAAAAGGAGAAAGAAAGAGAGAAAAAAAGAACAGTATATTGACTACCACATTCTGTGGGTTGCCTACATTGTTGACTATATACCCAGCCTGTGTTTTTAAATAAATGGTATTTTCCTACCCATTTACTCTTTGTATTTATCATCATGCTGTTTCACGGGCAGAAAATGTTGTTTTCTGCACAAAATAACCATGCACAAATTTTGCAGAGAGTACGTTCCGAAGTGCAAAGATTCTACTCACTCCAAGGTGCTCCTCATGACAGTTTTCGGCACTTGAAGAATATATTTTTTCCAATTGTGTGTGTGTGTGTGTGCATGTGTGTCATTTTGGAATATTCTTTCCATCCCTACATACTATCAAATCTTTTATGGTGCTCATGTCCCAAGGCAAAGAAATATTGGAGTGAAATACATAAAAAGATGTGTGAAATACTGAAGGTTCAATTTGTACAAAAACCCAGAATTTTATTTGTTAAACAAGACAAATGTTCTTGAGAATACTAGTATTAAGAGACATTGGAGATTAATATTGTACATGATAACAACAGCTGGAACTGAATATGCCCAATTGTGGAAGTCTCAGCAAATACCCACAATGGAACAATGGTGGGGGACATTTATTGAGAATAGAAATGTGGATATTGTTTCACAAAGATTAAAGGGGAAATTGGATGATCAGATAAAAGCAGAATGGCAAATTGTAATGGGTAATTGCTGGGAACTGCCAAGTGAAAATGTCTGAATTATGGTTGAAATTAAAGAGGAATAACTGTAACATAACAGGAGTGGATGAGAGAAATGCAAAATCAAGTACCTAAGATGAACATAGAATTGTGAGGCATAACTTTTTATATGTGAGTAGATATCTAGAAAATGAAAACTAGATCAGAGTGGAAGAACAAAAACATTACATGTAAAAGTGCAACTTAAGATGATGATTTTTATTTGTGAAACTTAATGAAATTATTTTGAAAAAATCTTTTAGATAAAAAGATAAAGGCCCTTTTCACACGGGCCTTCTATCGCGCGACAGCCCCGTGAGCCTCGCGGGAGTGGGAGTGTCGCTCTGCACGACACACTCCCACTTCAGCCGGGCTCACGGGGCTGAAGCGCGCGATCGCGGGTTTTTTGAATTTCGCTTCGAAGCGAAAATCACCCGCACTCGTGCAATGCTCCCGGTGACCGCGCACACTTACCTCCTGTGTGGAGCGTCAGGGAGGTGGCCAGGTCGCGCTTCCTTCCCTCCGCCCCTGCGGAAGGAAGGGGCGGGGCGGGGCGCTAGCGTGACGGACGCAACAGCCTCCTGCTTCGCACGCGCGCGGGGGGACGGATGCGACAGGCTCCTTCTCGCGCGCGCGGGGGCGGACGCGAGAGGTTCCTGATTCGCCTGGGGGGGAGAGCGGCTTGCATGACGCTGTCGCTTCCCCCCTTGTTCCTTTGCCTGCGGAAGGAAGGAGGGGGGAAGAGGCAGCCTCCCGGAGAAGGCTTCTTGCGCGAGCCGCCCTCCCCAGCTCGCGCTAGAAGACTTAATGCGAAAAGGGCCAAAGTCTCACAGTGGTGACTGTTTTTCTCCAAAGCATTTTAATTAAACAATATTTGGGCATGAATTGCAACTCATCTAGAAAACTTTTCAAACTTTGAGTACACTAGATTTCATACATAGCATTGAGTATGACCTGATTGTTCTGTCCTGGGTGCAGCTGATTTTTCAAGGATGGAGGAACAGCACTGTCTTGGCATAAAAATATATACCTCTGGCTTCTACAGTTTCTAGGTGAAATCCACCAAGAAATTAGGGATGAAATTCTTCATTAATCTATTCTTCAATGAGTAATTTTAGCATTCCCCCCCACACACACACTGGGGGAATGTCTTTGAAAATTGGATACTTTCCAAAAACTATTCTCAGTTTGAGACTTATTCTGTGCAAAATTGACTTTTTTTTTTTTTTTTGCACTGAAATTTTTTATCACCAAATAGCATTTTCAGCATATCCTTCTGGAGAAATATTATTTTCTGCAATGAAAATGCCACTCTCCGTGCTCAAAATGCAGTTTGCTGTGGGGGGAAAAGTGTAAATTTTGCACAGTATATTTCAAACTGTGAAGATTTGTCTCGGTTCAAGATTCTCTTTGTTCAAGTTTCCAAACACTTGAAAAGCATGTTTTTCAACTGTTTTTACAAATATTTTCTAATATGCTTCCCATCTCTGCAAGAAATTCACCTTTGCTAGAATTAGGGTTACCAGGTGACATATAAGGGACAGCCACAGTACTTTAAATTACTGTGTAGAAGAAGAAATTCTGCTGAAATTCCCTCTTCTACACAAGGATTAAAACTATATGAGGTGTCTCTCTTATTTCACCTAGCAACCCAAGCTAGAAATGAATAATTCAGTTTTTAGCCTATGTAACTTCATAAGCTTATTTTTTAATTCTGCCAGACAAATGCTGAGCATATGGAGAAGGAAGCACAATCACATCTACTTGTTCTTACGTTAGGAAATTAGTTAACACTAATTTGGGGTATTGCTAAGAGTCGCTGCCCTTGTGTTGTGCACTAAAATTATATCTGATGTTTTTTGACTACAGTAATGTTGTTTAGCTTTGTTTCGCTAGGGGCTTTTTTGGAGATGACTTTTGTAATTTGTTTTGTAATTTAATAGTGTGCTGCACTGTCTGTTTCTTTGTTGCTTCCTCCCCAAAGGACACACTTTTAATTGCTTTCAAATTAAAAGTTCATGGCTGGAATTCATAATCACAGTTATGAATGCATAACTTATGGTTATGTGTTTGTAATTGGTTTGTATTCCAAATCCTTACATATAAAACAGAATGGAGAGTAAGTAGGTAGAGACTGTGAAAGTCCCCCAACCTGAATTTACTGGGCAGAAGCCACTGCAATGGTTTCACCTCCCTCCTACATGCAATCCCTGGTACAACAGTCAGAAGCAGGATCTCCGTTGCAATTCCTCCTGACACCAAAGATTGCTCACAGGAGGAGAACAGACCCCTGTCACTTACAGCAGCTGCTGCCCAGTAAGTCTAGAAGTCCGGGGAGTGATTGGGCCAAGAGACACTACTTAGCTCTGTTACCCTGTTCTCTGGGGGTCCCGGGAGGGGCGCCCAAATAACCAAAGGACAAGCGCACGTTGGGGGAATTAACTGGAGCACTGTCTTAAGCTAGCGAGAGGCAGGGTAACTTAGCAGGGATCTTGCAACCCAATGTCTACGGGGTCAGGTCAGTCAAGCAGTCAGGCAGGTTTAAAAGTAGCAAAATGATATTTTTATTAAAGGACAAACAAATATTAAAGACACCACAAACACACAGCTAACTTAGAAATTAGGAATAAGAGTTTTGGGGAAATGGGTGATACGACACCTTTTCTCATAGTCCTAAAGAACCTGAAGATGGCAGGGAAGAAAGCTCAGCGTCGTTCGCTGAGGGGAGCTCGTCAGACGAAGCGACAGCAAGGCGAGGTAGAAGCCCAGAGCGATCCGAATGGGGAAAGAGGTCTGGATGAGGAGAGCGAGCGATCCGAGGTGCTCTCAGAATTGGGGAGTTTTTATAGGGTGAATTGTGCCTACAGGTCATGCCATACTAGGTGAGAATAATGTGGGTTTGGAGCGGGACAAAGCTTTGGCAAAGGTTAAGTTTAGCATGATGGGCTTGGCGCAGGTTTAACAATAGTATAGCCAGTATGCAAACAGCTTGGCATTGTCAGACTATTGGTGCGAGGCCAGGTGTCTTTGTTTAGAGTCACACCTAAGGAAGAGGTGTTTGCAGGGAGGTCCCTGAAGCAACAGAGTGGCTCTGTTCTGCCTGCCTAGGTGGAGAATGGAATGTCCAACACTTACCAGCCGCGCCTGTGTACGTGTTTGTCCGGAGGCCTTGCAAACACGTGGAGCAGGGTGGCAGAATGATTTGATACCAAAAAGAGATATCTAGTGCTATCACCGGGCAGGCCTGAACCATAGTCACAGCTAGATAACTAAGGTAGTCACCTGACTAAGGCCATTTCTTCACTAGACTGTTACAGTGCTATTATTCCACTTTCAACCTCCTGTGGAATTTTGAGGTTTGTAGTTTACTGAGGCCAAAGAGCTCTCTGGCTCAGAATTCTAAAGGCCCCTCCCTAAACTGCAAATCCCAGGATTCCATAGGAGGTTGAAAGTGGAATAATAGCACTAGAACAGTGTAGTGCAGAAATGGCCTAAGTAGATGATCTAGAATTATGCCCCCAAATTTTAACTTTTGTAGGATATGAATTTTCAGCCATATCTATTTTAACTTTTTCAAATTGTGCTGTGTTCAAGGACTGGGAAAAGGGCAGGATATTAAAGTAATAAATAAAATAATTAATAAATTATGAAGAAAAACCAAGACAGAGTGTATCCACAAGGTAGCACTGTAGCAGTCTCATTGCACTTTAAAAACCTTGGCTTTATCCTATGGAATCATAGAATCATAGCGTTGGAAGACACCAACAGTTATCATATCCAAACCCCTGACATGCAGGAACCCACACTCAAAGCATCCCCAGCAAATGGCCATCCAGCCTCTGTTTGGAAACCCCCAAAGAAGGTGACTCCTCCACACTCTAAGGCAGCATACTCCACTGTCAAACAACTCTTACCATCAGGAAGTTCTTCCTGATGTTTCAGTGAAATCTCATTTCCTGTAGTTTGAATCAATTGCTCCATTTTCTAGTCTCCAAAGCAGCAGAAAACAAACTTGCTCCATCCTGGGATCTATAGTGTGCTGAAGTACATAAAATTCTCTATTGTACTCCCCTGAAGCTTAGCAGTTGAGCAAAGGTTCCCAAGCTTTCGTCCTCCAGGTGTTTTGGAGTGCAGTTCTCTGAATTCTTGACTGTTGGTCAAGCTGGCCATAATTTCTGGAAACTGAAGTCAAAAACACCTAGAGGACCAAAGCTGGGGCACTACTACACTAGACTTTTCTGGCAGAGCAAAGTGCAACCACGACAAAGTGCTGTAGCTGTTCAGTGTGGATACAGCCCATAGGCAGAGATCCAACATTGCCCAGTGTAGTGAAACAGTTCTTAGGTGGAGCTACACCAGGGCTTCCTGCTTACCAACCCCAGGACTCATGGTTTTGGCCCTTTTCACACTGAGGCTTTTTACGTGAGCCGGGGTGGGCGGCTTGCGCAAAAAGCCTCTTCCAAGAGCCTGCCGGTTCCCCGCTCGTTCCTACCGCAGGCGAAGGAACAAGCGGGGAAGCGGCAGCGTCCCGGAGGCGGCTCGCGCGTCCATCATCCCCCGCTAGCGCGAGAAGCAGGAGCCTCTCGCGCCGCCCCCGCGCACGCGGGAAGCAAGTGACAGTCGCGTCCACCCCCCCGCGTGCACCAGGAGCGAGCGACAGTCGCGCCCACCCCCCTGCGCGTGCCAGGAGCGAGCGACAGTCACGCCCGCCCCCCGCGCGCGCCAGGAGCGGGCGACAGTCGCGCCGCCCCCCCGCGCGCGCCAGGAGCGGGCGACAGTCGCGCCCGCCCCCCGCGCGCGCGCGCAAAGCGGGAGGCTGTCGTGAGCAGCCCCCCACCCGTGCGGAGCAGGATGCCGTCGCATCCGTCACGCAAGCGCCCCGCCCCACCCCTTCCTTCCGCAGGAGCGGAGGGAAGGAAGCGCTACCCGGCCACCTCTCCGACGCACCGCACAACAGGTAAGTGCGGGTGGGCGCCGGGAGCGTGCGCGAGCGCGGGGTGATTTTCACTTGGAAGCGAAAATCAAAAACCCCGCGCTCGCGCTGCTGCAGCCCCGTGAGAGCACCGGAAGTGGGAGTGCGTCGTGTGGAGCGGTGCTCCCACTCCCGCACGGCTCACGGGGCTATTTCGCTCGGGAAAGCCCGTGCGAAAAGGGCCTTTGTCACAATAGCTCACCTGAATGGCCATTTTATGATTGGTGGAGAGTGGGAGAGGTTCAGAGTAGCCTGTGAGCCCTGGTGGCACAGTGGTTAAATGCCAGTACTGAAGCCACAAGGTTGTGAGTTCGATCCCACAGGGCTCCAGGTCGACTCAGCCTTCCATCCTTCCGCAGGTACTCAGCTTGTTGGAGGCAATTAGCTAACGCATTGTAAACCACTTAGAGAGCACTTAGCTGATAAGCGGTATAGAAATACACATGCTATTGCTTTATGGCTACACCCCATAACCAGATGCAGATGGATGGCATCTTCCACTGGGATCCATAGGCATAGCCAGACGTCTCTGAGATGTTCTGGCTCAGCTTCAATCAGTGATGGGTACTTACATGTTTACTATCTGGCTTCTCCTCTCTGGCCTGGGCTGCTGAGGTTAGCAGAAGTTGCCATCCCATTGGCCATAGTCATGCTCTGGTATGGTCTGACTAAGCTGCCCACTGCTGCCACCTTCTCCTACATCCTCTTCTGACATTTGTCCATGAAGCCTGTTTCCAGCTAATGGGGCTTCCATTTTGCACACCCTCCCTATTATTAGCACAGAATGGCAGGAGAATCCCATCAGCCAAATTCAGCCTCCTGAAACCTTTTGCTTTGGCCTCCCTCCCCACATATACCTCAGCAAAAACATTAACAAGCGAACATCCAGCAGGGGGAAGAAGGATCCAACAGGGATTGTGTTTAAATCAGCAGGTGGTATATTTTGATTTTTTTCCCCTTTTCTAATGGTGTTTTTTCTTTCTTTCTTTTAAAATTACAGTTATTTACTCCAGCCTTACTTTCAGCCAGGCTGTGTAAACAGTCTGGTTAAGTCTTTTGTAGTCCTTGCATTTCTCCATCAGAATATGAATCTTTCTGCATGACTCAGTTATAACAGATTGAAACCACTTTATGTGCTATGGCTCCATCCTATGGAATCCTGAGATTTGTAGTTCGGTGAAGGACTTTGAATGTGCTGCAAAAGAGGTTTAGCACACACACCTCTGAACTGAAGCATTATGGCCTGTACCAGAGAACAGTAAGTACCTACCAAATTTTCAAGAAGGATATTGACAAGCTGGAGTGTGTCCAGAGGAGGGCAACCAAAATGGTGAAGGGTCTGGAAGCCATGAAGCCCTATGAGGAGCGGTTTAGGGAGCTGGGGATGTTTAGTCTGGAGAAGAGAAGGTTAAGAGGGGACATGATAGCCTTGTTTAAATATTTGAAAGGATGTCATGTTGAGGAGGGAGCGGGCTTGTTTTCCGCTGTTCCAGAGACTAGGACAAAGAGCAATGGATTCAAACTGCAGGAAAAGAGATTCCACTTAAACCTCAGGAAGAACTTTCTGATGGTCAGAGCTGTCTGGCAGTGGAATATGCTGCCTCAATGAGGTGTAGTGGAGTCTCCTTCTTTGGAGGTTTTTAAGCAGAGGCTGGATGGTCATCTGTTGGGAGTGCTTTGATGTGGGTTCCTGCATGACAGAGGGTTGAATTGGATAGCCCCTGTGGTCTCTTCCAAATCCCAGAATCCCTGTGGATGGAGCCATGACAGTTAAGGTGTCATCAAACTGTGTACTATAGAGAGACTTTGGCCTAAATCCTATTGTTAGTCCCAACTAATCTTGAGCCAAAGAATCAGTTAGATTTACCTATGTGATGACTCATCATTTGACAGTTGATTGAATGGGTCTACTCCAACTGAAAGAATACCTGTTTCTCTGTCTCATGGTTCTTTATGCCACCTTGAACACACCTGATCTCAAATGAGCCGTGGTGGTGAGTTCGATCCTGCCCGGCTCCAAGGTTGACTCAGCCTTCCATCCTTTTGCAGGTCGGTAAAATGAGTACCCAGCTTGTTGGGGACATGTATTGAAATGTTTCGAAATACATGCTATTTGTAAGTTGTTCGCCACCTCGATCCATATGGAGAGGCGGGATACAAATAAATAAATAAATAAATAAATAAATAAATAAATAAATAAATAGTTTAGACTTCAATACATGTGAAAGAGATCTAGGAATCTTAGTAGACCACAAGCTGAACATGAATCAACAATATGATGTGGCAGGTAAAAAAAAGTCAATGTGATTCTAGGCTGCATCAATAGAAGAATAGTATCTAGATCAAGGGAAGTAAAAGTACTACTATTCTGTTCTGCTCAGATCTCATATGGAATACTTTGTTGAGTTCTGGGCACCACAATTCAGGAAGGATATTGACAAACTGGAATGTGTCTAAAGGAAGGCAACCAAAATAGTCAAAGACCTGGAAACTATGAAACCTGTGAGGAGTGGCTTAGTGAGATGGGGATGTTTAGCCTGGAGAAAAGAAGATTAAGAGGTGACATGATAGCTATGTATAAATATTTGAAGGGATGTCATATACAGGATGGAGAAAGCTTGTTTTCTGCTGCTCAAGAGACTACAACATGGAACAATGGCTTCACACAGGAATAGATTCCACTTGAAATAACATTAGGAAGAACTTCCCGAAATAAGAGCAGTTTAGCATTGGAATACACTGCCTGAGAGTATGGTGGAGTTTCCTTCTTTGGAGGCTTTTAAATAGAGGTTGAATGGCCATCTGTTGGGAGTGCTTGGATTGTGCATTCCTGTATGGCAAAGGGTTTGACTCGATGGCCCTATGTGGTCTCTTCCAACTCTATGAAGAGTCCTGGTGGCGCAGTGGTTAAATGCAGGTACTGTAGCCACAAGCTTGTGAATTTGATCTTGCCGGGCTCCAAGTTGACTCAGCCTCCCATCCTTCTGCAGGTCAGTAAAATGAGTACCCAGCTTGTTTGAGGCAATTAGCTAAAACACTGCAAACCCCGTAGAGAGCACATAGCTGATAAGCGATATAGAAATACACATGGTATTGCTATTCCTATGATTCTGTGATTTCAAAAGCAAAGCAAGCCCTGGCTCATTTAGTATATGAAGGGGGGAATACACGAGAATGCCAGTAATCCCTAACCGGGGCTAGTCTGAATCACGGGATAGGTACTTCCAGTCAAGTGGACAATGCTGGGATAGATGAACGAACCACCCAACTCAGGATAAGGCAGCTCCTTATGGAGCTATGCCTCAGATCCCACCCAGAATGTCAGTGATGTATGAGGTAGGTTATGGTGTGAGATTGTCACCAGCCTCCCAGTGAGCATCATGCTTGACCAGACATTAGGGATAGAGAGAATGTTCAGAAAAGAAACATGGGTATCTCAAATATTGGGAAATCCTGTTGTGAAAATCCTAGACAGGCAAGAATCTTCACAATTCAAGATTTATTCTGCGCAAAAAAGAATGTGCACCTTTTAAACATGGAAAAAGCAACTTTCTGCACAAGTATCCTTGCAGAAAATAACAAGTTTCCTGTGCAAAACCCAGCATTTTCTGTGCATGAAATGTTGTTTTCTGCACAAAATTACATTTTTTTTCTGTACAAAAAGGCCAGATTCTACACCTACTGGATGCTCTGCTCATTCAGTTCTCTTTCTCCCCCCACTCATTAGTTATAAAGGCCTGGGAGGGGCCACTGTTGTTGCTTCTTAGTGATAGGGAGGAGAAGGATGAGGAGGCAATTCAGGCCATTTCTGCATGGGGTGAGGAAATCGCCCTGTGCCGGTACTTACTGGACTTCTTGGCTCCACACTTGGGTCCAGGCTGGTCCGGAGCAGTCCGTGCCCACCACTCCACGCTGCTCCGGGGATGAAAATGGTGGCTTCCAGTTGGTGGAGGCTCTCCACCAACTGGTGAAGTTCACCAGCCTAAAGCCCACACCCGGCAGATCACAGGCTTGCACTGGTGCGAGCCTGCAAATCTGCACCGGAGCGTGGGCACGGAGTGGTGAGCTCCATGTTTTTGAAAGACCTGTTTCAAGCGGTCTTTCAAAAGCACGCTGGACGACCACTTTGGGTCGTTCCAGAGTGGGCTGAGGTGCGGAACTACACTAAGTAGGTCCGACTCAGTCCACTCCCAGGTGCAGACGTCCTCCCTGGAGGACGCTCTGCACCGTTTCTTTAAGCCCGTGCGGAAACGGCCTCAGTTGAGGAAGATTGGTTAAGTTCAGAGTGGAAAAGAAATGAGGTTGCACTCTTAGGCCATTTCTGCACTAGACTGTTATAGTGCTGTTATAGACTGTTATAGGCTGGCCGGCCCCTCCCTAAACCCCAGGATTCCATAGGATGTTGACAGTGGAATAATAGCGCTATAACAGTCTAGTGCAGAAATGGCCTCAGACAGAGTGAACGTTCCTTTTCCTTTCCTTTGGAGCTCAGGCCAACCATTTTATCCTCCTCCAAATGATCTCCCCTGCCTTCTTCTTCCCACTGGTAGGGAGCAGCAGCCACTTCCAGAGTGTGACAGCTATAGAGGGAAGTGTTTTGCATGGAGCGCATAGGGTAGGAAAACCTCTTGTACCCACTCCAACAAGAGACATATGTACGCATAAGCTGCACTGAAACTTGCATGAGTCACTAACAGGATTCTGCTCATTATGTCCTGAACAGCAAAACAATGCAATTTTTGACAACTTTCTTACAGGGAGGAGAAAATTGGTAAAATTATTCCTCCTTGCCTGAAAGAATGAAAATTACAAAGATTTACATCCTTACCAGAAAGTCAAATACAGGCCTCTCTATTCTGTGTCCCACAAACAATCCATCCTTATGTCGGCACTTTGCTTTCTCCCAGATGTGTCTTCTCTGTAGAAATATTATTTTAACAATTGCAAGGTTTTGTTTTTTAAAAAGATCAGTTCCCAGCTAGTTGAGTAATATACAGTTTGGTTTTGTTAGGCCCTCTTCCTGTCTTCCCCATCCCCATTTTTTTTTATTATTATTATTATTATTATTATTATTATTATTATTATTATTATTATTATTATTATTATCCTCTTCTTCTTCTTCCTCTTCTTCTTCCTCCTCTTCTTCTTCTTCTTCCTTTTTGTCTTTGTCTTTTTTTCAATCATCAAAAATTGAAGAGTGTGGGAAAGAGAGAATGCCGGCATACAGAAAAAAGAAAATCTGTCCGTCTGTCTCTCTCTCTCATAAACACATCCCACGCTGTCTACCCATTTCTCACTTTTCTTCCCCAGACTTAATTATACAGTTTATTCCCTCTTTGCTTTCCATTCCACTTTATTGTACCCTTGCATCTGAATCTTGCATCAAGGAACAAGCCTGAGACAGTGTGTTGTTTCATAAAAGAGAATGTCTGGAGCATAAACTTAGAAGGCACACCTTCTTTCCTTGAAGCTTCAGGCCTGTAGCTACAACCTCCCAGAAGGAGGCTGGAGAAATTGTCCCTATCTGAATTTTGCCCCCCAAAAATCACTGGTCTTTTTTATGAGATACCACCAGCATGCTTGGCAATCCAGGACTGCTCTATTTTCAATTCACATGTTGAAATTCTGCATCATGTTTGTGTTATATAGATCTTGCATGGTGATTGTGGTATCCCATCTTTCACTGAATACTAATGTTGTTTGAATGGTTTCCAGTGTGTCTGTTTCTTGCTTGCACAATAGGGGAAGCAGTAGTTATTTCTAGAACCCCTGTGAATCAAGAGGTGTGTTGAAAATATTGATGAAAAGTCGGCAAAATGAGTACCCAGCTTCTCGGAAGCAATTAGCTAACACATTGTAAACTGCTTGGAGAGCACTTAGCTGATAAGTGGTATAGAAATACACATACTATTGCTACATACAATGCAAGAAGATGCAACTCTACGAGAAATGCTAATACTTGCAGAATTCTACTTATGCAACTGTGAACTGAAGGCGGACATTACACGATGGTGAAAATACTACAGCCACATGCATTAGGGAACACAAGTGTGCATGAAACACGTATGGGGTTCCACCACTTAGTCCATTTCCACACTAGCCTGTTATAGTGCTATTATTCCACTTTCAACATCCTATGGAATCCTGGGGTTTGCAGTTTAGGGAAGGGCCTTTGAGGCCCTTCCCTAAACTGCAAACCCCGAGATTCCATAGGATGTTGAAAGAGGAATAATAGCACTATAACAGGCTACTGTAGAAATGGTCTTAGATTCCACTTAGATTTTCACTCAGCATTGTTCATATTCTTCTACCCCAGAAAGAAGCTGTGGGAAATATACCTAGAACTCAAAATGTGAATTTTTTTTTTTTGGACTACAGCACTCATAATCCCACAGCTAGCATGGGCCGTGTCCCTTGGGGGAGAACTACAGGAGAAGAGATTCCGTCTAAACATTAGGAAGAACTTCTTGATCATAACAGCTGTTGGACAATGGAATCCACTGCCGCCTGGGAGTTTGGTGGGGTCTCCTTCTTTGGAGGTTTTTAAACAGAGGTTGGGTGGCCATCTGACAGGAATGCTTTGATGGTGTCTTCCTGCATGTCTTCCTGCCCATGGGGTCTCTTCCACCTCTATGATGGGAGAAAAATCCATTCATCTCTTCACTTTGCTGCCAGAGGGATCACCAAGGCCATTTCTGCACTACACAGTTATATTGTTCTTTTTCCACTTTGAACATCCTATGGAATCCTGGGGTTTGCAGTTTAGGGAGGAGCCTTTAGAATTCTCAGCCAGAGAGCTCTTGGGCCCCAGGAAACTACAAACCTCAGATTCCATAGGATGTTGAAAGTGGAATAATAGCACTATAACCATGGCCATTTCTGCACTAGACTGTTATAGTGCTATTATTCCACTTGCAACATCCTATGGAATCCATCCGGCCCCTTCCGAAACTGCAAACCCCAGGATTCCATAGGATGTTGCAAGTGGAATAATAGTGCTATAACAGTTTAGTGCGGAAATGGCCCATGTAGTGTGGAAATGGCCCAAGTTAGGCTCCTCTGCCACGCTAGTTAGACTGCTTAGCTGCTCTGTTGTCCTACTGTTCTGTTTTGCTTTGCTGCTTGGTACTGGGAAGGGTATGCAGACTTCAGTCTGGGGACCAAGGTCACTTTAGAGTGGTGTTGTATGGGAAAGAATGTGAACATGAAACCTTTGGATGGGAGAGTTCTTAAAACTGAAATCCGTGTTGTCTCTTCAGTTCTGGCAAAGCAGTGTCCCTCTGTTGCACTTGATTTCTAATTAAACCTTTTTTGGATTCATCCACGAAGCCTGGTCACTGAATTAGATTAAGACATGACATTACACTTTCCCTCTTAATTGCAAATATGACAGAGGTCAAGATCAGGTATTTGGGGTATGATAAGAAGTCCCCATTCCAAAGGTCTACAGGGCAAGTGTGTACTTGGCAAAGAGATCCAAGGGTTGACCCCTCCAGTTCCATTTACAAGCCAAAGAAAAGCAGTCATACAGAACAATCAGGGGAAAAAATTGGACTGTGTTCTCTGTGTAATTATAAGTGAGCCTTTCAACTCAGCCTTCCCAAATATTGGGCTCAGCAAACAGAAAGAGGCCATAGAGAATTTCAGCTGGGGACTGGCCCCACTGTTTAGCAGATGAAAGCAAGGCAAACAATGAATTAAAAGTGTCTTCTCCAGACAGCTGCACTTAGGGGAGAGAAATAATGGACTTTCAAGAGCATGAATTCAAGTGCATAACCGCTCCCCGCCGAGCACACCCGATATCAGGTTGGGTTTTCATGTCATTTACGCAACAGGCCTGAAAACCAGCTGCTGGAATAAGTGCTGTTGAAGATGCCATGTAGCTTCTGAAAGAATGCCAAAGCTGGGACAGCAGGATTCCTAATGGCACTGGCCATTTCTGCCACTCTGCCTTTGACAAAGGGACATCTGCTCTTGACCCTGCTCATGACATTTTGCTTCCCTTTCTTCAATAAAAATTGGATGGAGTCTTTCAGGGGAAAAAGCACTGGAATGAAAAACAAGGAATGGAGGCGGAGGGAAGACTGAGAAAGGGTTTCTAGGTTTCAGGAGATGGTCTCTCTTTTCTGCTTCATGGGACCAGGATTAACTAGAGGAGGGGGAGCTAGGACCATTCACCAGTGGCTGATGGTGTCAAAGGGGCTCTGGGACCTGGTGAAGTTGCATGCATTTTGGTCTTTCTTGGAAGTACAATTATTTCGATATCCTCCAACTGACCCAGTTTGCCAGAGACAGTCCTGATTAATCCTCTGTCATCCCACTTTTTCAGCTGCTTTTCAAAATTTCCTTGTTTCTTTCCTCCTCCTCCCGACTGCTTGACTGACCTGACCCCGTAGACGCTGGGTTGCAAGATCCCTGCTAAGTTACCCTGCCTCTCGCTAGCTTTAGTGAGTACTCCAGCTAATTCTCCCCAGAATTGTGTTTCTGTTTTGGTTATTTGGGTGCCCCTCCCGGGACCCCCAGAGAACAGGGTACCAGATTGACATTCTGAGACTCAGGGTCAGGCCCTGAGACCTGGGGACCATATTTTAGAAGCTAAGCACAATCAGGTCTGGGCTAACACATGGATGGAAGACCTCCAAGGAATAATATGAACGTTCTCCAGACAAAGCAAGAAAAGAACAACGCTGGGAATCCTGCAAAGCTAGTGATTGTCAGGCAATACCAAGCTAGACAGATCAATAGTTGGGCTGAGTTCTATGGACTGACGTCATTCATTGGTCCGGTCTTCCTTTCCAAGCCTCTAGCAATTGTGATCCTCCACTCTACCAAAAAGGCAGTTGTTCAGGGGTTTTCAAGAGACTGGATGCAAAGGAAGTGTGTGGTCTCATTGTTGTCTTGAAGAGACAAGGTGTCATTCTAAGAGCAATTCCGAGAAGCAATTTCTCAGGAGCCTTCGAGGGTGATTCTTTGCAGAGCCAATTCTCATTCATGCTGCTGAGACTCCCGGCTTTTGTTCTATTCAGGCTTCCTGCTGCCTGCGTTCACGTGAAGCTTCCGTGCTATTTGATGGAAAAACAAGGGATTGTAAGCTCTACAAGGTGGAAAGGAGATGAAAACGAGTCTGTCAGACCCAAGCAGCCATGCCTGCCAAGTCCAGTTTCCAGACTAGTAACACGTTGTAGGTAGAGAAGGAGCAGAATGGGAGGAAGGGATACTTTTTTAGATGCTGGGTGGACTCCTGTTCAGCGTCCTGCACATAGGGTGGCCAGAGTGAAAAGAGAGAGAGCTCCTGTGCTTTTAATGGCATGAAAGAGGGAACTTTGCCAGGTGTTGCTTGTTATCTGGTCCTGAGACAAGCAATCCTCCTGAGATTTCTTCTTTTACACAGCTGTGAACCTTTCCAGTTTCCACTTTGACAACCTTATCTGCACTTGTGTGAATTCCCTGACGGAAGCGGCTGGACATTTTTGTCCAAGCTGGACTGGCCCTATTTAGTTCAAAGTTGTGGAAGCAGAGTTCTGCATGTGTGTTTTTTCTTTTTCTTTAATTTATATGCCACCTTTCTCCTGGCATGGGACCCAAGGTGGCTTACAAAAGGCTAAAACAAAATAAGCTACAACTCTGATAGTAATAATAATAAAATGTTAAAAGGCAATTAATCAAGTTATTATTAGCCATTACATTCTAAAAAGTGTGCAATCATTTAAAAATGTAATAACATTAAAAGTACAGGACAAACATCCCATAAAAAGACTCCTTACCACCAATTAATCCATTATATGCCAGTAGCCTATGGCCATGCCACCCTGAACACGCCCGATCTCGTCTGATCTTGGAAGCTAAGCAGGGTCGGGCCTGGTTAGTACTTGGATGGAAGACCACCTGTGGATTATATGCCAGTATGAATGGAAAGGCCTTTGCCTGCAGGTGAAAGAACAGCAGATACCGGGCCAGCCTAGCCTACTGTGGAAGGGAGTTCCACAGCCTAGGAGTAGTCACTGATAAGACTCTGTCCTGTCTCCTCATCAGATGGGCCTGGGGTTGTGGTAGGACAGAAAATTCCTTCATCTGAGGAGCTTAAGATCCTTCACACTACACAGTTACACTACAGTTATATCAGTTTAATTGCCAGAGTTTTGTTATATGGAATCCTGGGGTTTGTAGTTTGGTGAGGCTTTGGCTGAGAATTTTGTACAGTAGTGTCTCTTTAGTGAACAGGGATGTTGCACAACCCATGCATGTGCACATCTGCATGTGCAATGAGCACACAATTCACATCTGTGCATCAATGTGTAGCCATGCAGAAATGTACATCATAGGAATTGGCCAGAGGGCCCCTTTCATACTACAGAATTATAGTTCTATTATTCCACTTTAACTGTCACTTTTCCATCTTATGGATTTTCAAGGCTCACAATTCAAGGAGGGACATTTAAGGTGTTCTGACTGAGAATTCTAAATGCTGCTCCCTAAGCTGCCAGTCCTGCAAATCCATGAGATGGAAAAAAGGCAATTAAACGGGTATAATACTGCCATAATTCAATAATAATAATAATAATAATAATAATAATAATAATAATAAGAAGAAGAAGAAGAAGAAGAAGAAGAAGAAGAAGAAGAAGAAGAAGAAGAAGAAGCAGGCAGCAGCAGCAGCAGCAGCAGCAGCAGCAGCAGCAGCTGCTGCCCTGGTGGCGCAGTGGTTAAATGCCAGTACTGCAAGCCACAAGGTTGTGAGTTCGATCCTGCCGGGCTCCAAGGTTGACTCAGCCTTCCATCCTTTCGCAGGTCGGTAAAATGAGTACCCAGCTTGTTGGGGGCATGTATAGAAATGTTTCGAAATACATGCTATTTGTAAGTTATTCGCCGCCTTGATCCACATGGAGAGGCGGGATACAAATAAATAAATAAAATTCTTCAATATGAAAGGGGCCCTCTGGCCAGTTCATAGGATGCACTTTGGTGCATGGGTACACATTTGCATATGGATGTGAATTGCACTCGATGCATAAGTGCTCACGGCACATGCAGATGCACTTGTGCATGGGTCGTGCAACGTCTCTGTTATGCTAAGTGGCACTGCTGTGCGACTGCTGTGCAACTCCATGAACATAAAATTGTGCTCCATTTCCTTGATGTAGGATCCGGTTCCACATCTCTAAAAATCTCCAGGTTCTTTGGCCACTCACCATGCTGAATTTTTGGGGGGTGTGTGGGGTGGGGTGTAGGATGATTCTGACAGCTTCAGTTCAAAAAATAACTTTCCCCCCAAAGTTCTGCCAAAGTACCTCACAGCAGCTTAAAACAAAGTTTAGCAACTAAATAGCTATTAAATTTACAGAGTGGCAGAAGTATGCAGTAATTGCAAGCAGCAGTGGAGGAGATTTGTGGAATAAATAGAACGAGTTGCAGTTTAATCCCAGCCTTCAGATAAAGTGATCAGGAGTTATGCTTTTCTCCTACATGCAACATCCAGTCCTATGTGCTCTGCATGGGATGAGCTAGGTAGGTATATCATGTTATTGAATTAATCCCATCTTTCCAACGAAGGGCAATTTGGGAGTTCAAATCCCTCAAGGAAAAAAAAAATAAAACGGCACAAAGCTAACAGGCAAAATTAGTTTGTTTCTTCTCTTGATTAAGCTTCCCACAGCTTGACGTGGCAGGAAAGAGATTATAAGTGGATCATAATCAATAGCTCGTTAATATTATCCCTGCCCACACGTCCGCCTGCTGAGAAAATTAAGAAGTGGTGGATTGCAATTGAGCAAACTGGCTTTTTTTTTTAAAGGCTAACAAGTTTGTCTGACCTTGCAATCATTTTTCTGAAAATAATATTGTTCCCAGGAGGGTGGGTACAACTTGGGAGTTGCCAATCAACTGCTTTGCGCTTGGCTGATAGTAATAATCATAATGATTAATGGAAACTATGGTTGCCTGTAGCCATCATGTTTAAGCGGAGTCTCTAAGCTCTGCACCCACTCATCTTTTAGGTTAAACCCCTGCCTGGAAAGAGTAGGATTTCTGACAATGAAGGACTGAAGGCAACTCCGTGGAGGAGACAAATGCAGAACAAGGAGCTGTGGGACTGAAGCTTTTGAGTGATGGGAGGCAAACAAAATGTTCTAGAACTTCAGACAGTCTTTCAATTGCCGCTTTTATTTGATCCCTTGAAAGGGGTCATTACGGCTGCCAGGTTCAAAAAATAGAGCCAACAGCCCATTTTCTTCATCTTATCCCACCTCCAGAACCTATCTCTGAAAGCACAGCTTGGGAGTAGGTTGCTGCCTTGCAAAATTGACCCTGGAGTGTTATTTTGGGCCAGCTTTTCCTTTCCATTTACTGGGTTATATACCTAACACATCTAGGGGGCATGAGAAACTCTTTTGAATCCTTTGGTGGGAAGTGTTTCTTTGGCAACCAGAATCGCTCTGCTAATGTACCCAATATCAAGGCTACAAATAAGAAGGTTTTAAGATGGGGTGGGGAAAGTAGGGCTCATAGGCTGCATGTAGCCCCTGGAGCTGTTTTTATGGCCCCCAGGGCCTCCCAGGGTCCAAAAAACAATGTCTTCTAGGTCACTTTCTGTTGTATAGAAGAACTCTCTTGAGTCTAAAATGGCAAAAGGAGGGGAACCATTTGGCAAAATTGCTCCCACACTTTTTCATAGAATCATAGAAATGTAGAGTTGGAAGAGACCCCAGGGGCCATCCAGTCCAACCCCCTGCCATGCAGGAACACCCTCAAAGCACTCCGACAGCCTCTGCTTAAAAACCTCCAAAGAAGGAGACTCCATTACACTCCGAGGCAGCAGATTCCACTACCGGACAGCTCTAACCGTCAGGAAGTTCTTCCTGAGGTTCAGGTGGCATCTCCTTTCCTGCAACTTGAATCCATTGCTCCTTGTCCTGGTCTCCGGAGCAGCAGAAAACGAGCCCTCTCCTTCCTCTACATGGCATCCCTTCAAATATTTAAACATGGCTATCATGTCCCCTCTTAACCTTCTCTTCTGCAGACTAAACCCATTTAGTGGGTTATATACCTAACACATCTAGGGGGTCCTGTTCAGGATAAGCTGGCAGTCTTGAGAGTCATAGGATCATAGAGTTAGAAGTGGCCACAAAGGCCACCTAGTCCAGCTCCCTATCATGCAGCAATACAGAAGTATTGTGATCCAGCCCCTGTTTAAAATTGCCAAAGAAAGAGAATCCACCACTCCTGGCAGCAGTCTTCTGCATTGCCGATCGCAGCTGCAGAGCTGTAAAAACTCAATTTCATTTTGGGCCGCATAAGCATTATGGTTGCCCTCAAAGGGCCAGTTGTACCTCTAAGACTATATAAATGTATCTACTCTTTTATCATATTAAATAATTGCCTCTGCATTCGATTATTGCTGGTTTTTAAATTGCCTTCCCTTTGCATCTCCTTTTCCTTTCTTGGACATTTTGAGGCTATTTGACTGTAGTTTATGGTCTCTATACCTCTGTAAAGGGACATAGAATTGGTCAGTATATCCAAAGTGTGCCTCTTTCTGCTCCCACCCTCCCCTGTGCTTCTTTCTCCCCCCCCACCTGTTGAGCCCGATCCCCACATTGCAGGCCCCCAGCTGCCAGTATTCTGAAGAGAGGCCCAGCAGTCAGCACCTGTGATCTACTTCTGACTGGTCCACTGTCCAACTCTTGCGAGCTGCATGGAGCAGTGCCATGGTAACCTGCGACAATGCTCTGATGGCGAGACTTGGACAGAGGAGCAGTCAGCAGTAGAAGTAGATCATGAGAACTGACTGCTGGGCCCCTCTTCAGAATACTGACAGCCGGGGGCCTGCAATGTGGGGATCAGACTCACCAGGCAGTGGGAGTGCTCCAGCTGCAGGAGAGGTGTGAGGGCCACATGAAATGGCCTGGTAGGTCAGATTCGGCCCATGGACCTTGTGTTTGAAACATGTGGCTTACAACCAAGCAGTTTTTACCTAATGTTTAGGTGGAATCTCTCTTATTCTCTCTCTCTCTCTCTCTTTTGGCAATGTGTAACATTTATATTCTTCCTGGACTGTGGTGCCCAGAAAGTTTCCAACAGCTTTAATGCCTCTGCAGGATGGAAAATTCAGCTGATTCTCTACAGAACCTAAAAGCTGAATGTGCAAAATTCCACTAGTCAAAAAATTTCCCCTCTAGATATTAAAGATGTAGGAGCACTTACTTCTTTGCATCTGGTTGCCCTAGCAACCAGGGATGGCTAACCAAAATCAGAAGGGACTCAAGCTTTAGAGAGGATTAATCTGAGTTCCTTTGCTGTTCTGGCCAAAATCTATGAGGAAGGTAGCCAGCTCTGAAACTTATGATCCACAGTTGGAGTTGGCTTCTGCACATTTAATGGTTGTGTACAACAGAGAATTCCAGCAGGCAGAATCATAGAATTATAGGCCATTTCCGCACTAGACTGTTATAGCGCTATGATTCCACTTTCAACATCCTATGGAATCCTGGGGTTTGCAGTTTCGGGAGGGACCAGGATTCCATAGGATGTTGAAAGTAGAATCATAACGCTATAACAGTCTACTGCAGAAATGGCTATAGAGGTGGAAGAGAACCCAAAGGCCATCCAGTCCAACCCCCTTCTGCCATGCAGGAAGACCCAAGCAAAAAGCTCCTGACAGATGGCCATCCAGCCTCTGTTTAAAAACCTCCAAAGGAGAATCCTACACCTCAGTCCCAGGCAGCATATTCCACTGCCAAAGGCCTCTTACCATCAGGAAGTTCTTCTGAATGTTTAGGTGGAATCTTTTTTCCTGTAGTTTGAAGCCATTGCTCTCATCTCTGGAGCAACAACAAAGAAGCTTGTTCCAACTTCCATAGGGCATCCTTTCGTGGATGTCTATGATAGCTATCATGGCCCCTCTCAACCTTCATAACCAGGGACTACACAACCACTAAAGGTACAGAAGCCCTGTCTCATTTCCATGATGGTGACCTTAATTGACACAGCCAGATGATGTGGACAGAACTACCTCTTGGTTGTCTTCTCCCTCACCCTGGAAAGCCTAGTGCAACACTTGATCCAACAACCATGGAAGTTTTTTCCTTGATCAATCCGAAATTTGTTTGCCTTAACATCCTCCAGATTTCCTCAAGGAAGCCGGAGAAAGATGATTCTGAAGGAATGGATCTGCTTTGAGAGGACCTAGAAAAGAAAACAGGAATAGAACAGCTACAGGGAAAGAAGGCAGGCAAATGGAATCAGTCGTTGGTGTGGAAGAGAGTGGGTGGGAAGAGGCAGAAAGTGACCCTCAGGCCAATGTAGAGCCAAGCAGAAGGAAAAGTACACCTAGCTATGGACAATTATAGGCTTTTAGTGGGGGGGAAAAACCCTTCTCTGCAAAGAATTTGCTGCTTTGAAAGCAGAAGAAAATTTAGAAGCGTTTACTTTTGGAGACTAAAATTCCCAGAGTCCATCAGCTGGGAGTTGTAGCCCCAAAGGAGTAACTTTCCTGACGTTTTGGGAGAAAGTGGGTGTGAACCTTGTTCTGAAGGGTAAAATGCTTTGCTCAGAAATAGATTTCCTCATGGGTGAGAAGGACAGGCCCATTGTTTCTTGAAGCATCTGAGATACTGGTAAATATCACCAGGTTTTCCATACTTGATCTTTCATCTCCAGCTCACAGGGAGGGTGTCTTCTTGTTTGCTTGCTCCCTTTCCCCAGTTTTAATTGCTCTATAGCACCTCTCCCTGCCTTGTTCCCCCACCACTCTGTCACCCTGTATGTTGGGGGTCCCGGGAGGGGCGCCCAAATAACCAAATAAAAGCACTAGTTGGGGGAATTAAGCTCAAGCACTTTCTTAGCTGAATGAGAGGCAGGGTAACCAGCTAGGATCTTTTACCCAATGTATACAGTATCGGGTCAGAGAGCAGTTAGACAAGCTTTAAAGTAACAAATGATATTTTTATTAAGAACCATCAACACAAAAGACACAACAAATACTAGCTAACTTAGAAATGGAAATGGAGAGATTCAAGGGAGTGGGTTATACGACACCTGGTCTCATAGCCCTGGAGAGAAAGAAGGGGTTCCGGGAGAGAAAGCTCAACGGGGTTCGCTGAGGGGAGTTTCTTTGGACAACCGGCAGCAAGGCGGGATGGAAGTCCAAAGTAGTCCGAGGAAGTCCCAAAAGTGGGGACTTTTTATAGGGTGGATTTTACCTACGGCTATGCTATGCTCGGTGAGGACAAAAGGGATTTTGGAGCTGGACAAAGGAGTTGGAAAAGGTTAGGTTTTGCATGATGAGCTTGACGCTGGATGACAATAGCATGGCCAGTATACTGATGGCCCGCCATAAAGGAATGGCTTGGCTCTTGGCCGTGCGGCTTTGTGAAGATGCTCGCCAAGCAAAGCCGGTTTGCAATGAGGTGTTCCCTGAAGCAACGAAGAGGCTTGGGTTGCCTGCCTCAATGGAGTCTGGAATGTAAAACCTTTAATGGCCGCTCCAAATATGTGCTTGTCCGGAGGACCCTTGCAAACACATGGAGCAGGGTGGCAGAGAAAAGTCAAGTAAAGGCCGAATTATTTGATATCAAAAGGATATCTAGTGCTGTCACCTGACATATCATAACCCTGATAACAACTCCCCATCTGTTCCCTATTCTATTCTCCTTTGGCTTTGCTATGTCCCTTTTGCTATCTGCCTCTCTAGCCTCTTCCACCCTGCCTTACTTCTGGCTCCTCTCCCATCTCTATTTCTGTCTACACACCTTCCTTTTATTAGAAACACCACCGGCATGGTTGTCATGACATCTCCATCAGCTAGATATCCCTCAGGAAAATCCAAAAGGAAAACCCCCTTTCATTCTTTCCCTCCCTTGAGGGAAAACAGAAACAACAACATGGTGCGTGCAAGGGAATTGGTGCACAGCCAAAAGAAGAGGGAGAGAAGGAGACAGGACTGACAAAAGGAAGAGCTCCAAAGAGATAATAATAGCAGAACTGTGGTTCAAGCTGAAATCCCTGTGTTTCCCTGCTGGAAATTGCTTTGTGTATTTAGATCACCATCCCAATACGTGCACCGTCATTGTCGTTCATCTGCAGCCGGCAAATTGTTAGCTTGGGAGACAGGGTGGAGGGAGCCTTTAAATGCCATGGATGGGTTTAATTTTGAGCTCATGCTAGACAATGACAATGTTACAATTACTCTTTAATTGCTATGATTCCGTTCTGGAATTTTCAATTTGGGATTTTTACAGAGAGAGCACCAGCGCCTCGCCAATTTATAGCCTCCCCAAACTGCAAATCCCAGGTTCCATAGATGTTCCATGGCAATTCATGCGAAACTGTAATGTGAAACGGCTCTTAGGAAGGTTGGCTACTTTGAGCCTCACTTATCCTTTTATGTACAATGGGAGCAACAGTAGCCAGAGCTCAGGAGGAAAAGAATACCGAAAGAGGTTCCAATCCAGTATGAAAAAAGGCATCTGGACACAGAGAAACAGCCCATCAAGGAAACAGACCAACCACTATGACATTTTTAATAGTCCAGAAAGCATTTTTTTCTGCTAAATGATTCATTTGTGCAAACCAACTAACCCATGCAAATCCCTTCCTGCACAAAACCCAGTGTTTTTCACAGAAAAATAACACTCTTATCCAACCAGAATGATTTTACACAAGCCAGATTGTTTCCTACACAAAATGACCTTTTTGTTCCAAGCCAGACTTTGAGTGCAAATGATTTTTTTGTTTTGTTTACAAAAATCCAAAAGTGTAAAAATAATCAAAAATTAGACAAAACCACTCATAAGCTCAGCTAGTTAGGAGAAACTTCTGAAGTTATTTGGTCTTGCATACAACAGTGAAATAAGCCAAGGTCTGTGTGTGTATTTACCTTCAAACTGCCTCTCAGTTTATGGTGACTCCATGAATTTTGTAGAATTTTCAAGAAATAGAGGTGGTTTTGTAGTTCCTTCCTCTGAAATATAGCCTACAGCACCTGGTATTCATTGGCAATCTCCCCTCCAAGTACTATCCAGGGCTGACCCTGCTTAGCTTCCAAGACTAGACAGGATCTGGTTCCTGTAGGGTATTTAGGCCCCTAAGGAGACTGTCCGAAAAAACATATCTCCCTATATGAACCTGCCAAAGTCCTAAGATCTCTAGGGGAAGAGTCGTGCACAGGATAACTCTGTGTTCAAGTAATTCAGCTTAGATGTTTCACAAGCTCTATTCAGGAACATAGGGCATTTCCCCACAGGCTTAAAGAAACGGTGCAGAGCATCCTCCAGGGAGGACATCTGCACCTGGGAGCGGACTGGGTCCGGACTACTTAGTGTAGTTCCGCATTTCAGCCTGCTCCGGAACGATCCAAAGTGGTCGTCCAGTATGCTTTCGAAAGACCACTTGAAACAGGTCTTTCAAAAGCACGGAGCGTGCCACTCTGTGCCCGTGCTCAGGTGCAGATTTGCAGGCTTGCACCAGTGCGAGCCCGCAATCTGCCAGGGGCAGGCTTTAGGCTGGTGAACTTCAGCGGTTGATGGAGAGCCTCGACCAACTGGAAGCCGCCATTTTTGTCCCTGGAGCAGTGCGGAGCGGCAGCCACGGACTGCTCCGGACCAGCGTGGACCCAAGCATGGAGCCAAGAAATTCGGTAAGTACCGGCACAAGGCGATTCCCTCACCCCATGTGGAAATGGCCATAGATAAACTAGCTGCACACACTAGGAAATTGCCAAGGCTAAGAAAGCACAGGGTTTGCAGTATTTTACATGTTACATGTTTCAAATTAGCATGGGCAGGCATTCTATTGAAGGCTATTTATATAACAACTTCCTTTCCCAGGCTCATTTACCCTCTCCCATTTTCTCATACAGCCTGCCCCACGATGACCTTGCACCCATGTCTGTCTGCTGCCTGAATCTGTACACTTATCACAGTTCATTACAATAACGTATTCTTGTTCCCAGCACATAGTCTTCTCCACAGTCTTTCCCAGACATATCCATCATTCCCACGTATAGCAATTATCACAGCACATGCATGGCACAATAGGATCCATAAGCATTAATATAAACATCTATTTAAAACCTCCAAGTAACCGGGTGTCAGTAAGTGTGGATCAGTCTGGATGATCTCAAGGTTCAAGAGAGGCTTCAGTGTAAGCATGGGTCAGTCTGGATGACCTCAAGGGTTGGAAAATGTTTCAGTGTTTGTCCATCTTTCTTTTCTTGGGAAGAAACCATGGCAGGCTGAGCCAAACTGACAAAAGAGGAAGCCTTTCTCTCAATCCTGCTGAGGATAGGAGAAATAGCATTTTTAATGGTTGCTCCTACCCTCTGGAACTCCCTTCCACAAGAGGTTAGGCTGGCTCCCTCCCTGCTTTCCTTTCATTGGCAGGGAAAGACCTTTCTGTTTAAGTAGGCTTTTAACATGTAAGCAAGGGGAGCTTCTTGCTGGAATGTTTCATTTATCTTTTAAAACCTTTTAATGTGTTTTAAATGATTTTTATACTGTTTTAAATGGTGACTTTAATTGTTTTAAATTTTATATCTTTTAACTAACTCTCTCTGGCAGCTGCCTTGTGTTCCATGCTGGAAGAAAGGTGGCATACAAATGAAATAGATAAGGAAAAATAAGAATAAATAAGCAAAGGTTTATTTCTCTACCAATAATCTGTGTTGACAGAATGCAGATGGAGGAATGCAAGTTTCAGAACTAGAACTGGGAAGGTTTTCACTAAAAAGCACTGAGCAGTGTTTGCTTTGTTAATCTGTAAGCCATGGGGATGAACAAATTTCCCAATTTCAATTTCCTCCCACTTTCCAATTGATATGTCCTCATTCCTGTTTCTTTGTCAGCTTATGACATTCGAAAGTCTGCATGAAAATTCAGAAATATTTCTGTGTTCGTTTTTCTGACAAATGTGTCGTTCTGCTTGCTTTTGCCTAATGCATATGCTTTTGCAAAGAGTTCTAAATCATGCTGTTTCGTGTGGGCTTTTCATAAACGCACACATTTTTGGTGAGCATTATCCTCAAGTGGTTATTGTTGCTGTCGTCACTGTGCGCCTTCAAGTCATTTCCAGCTTATTACAACCCTAAGGGGATCCTGAGAGCCAGCATTGTGTAGTGGTTTATGCTCAGGCTGTGATTTTGCTGAAACCCCACTCGGCTGCGGAAACCCACTGGGTGACTTTAGGCAACTCATATTCTCTCAGCCTCAGAGGAAGGCAAAGGCAAAACCCTTAAATCCTGTCAACAAAAGCCCATGATAGCTTCACCTCAGGGATGCCAGAAGCCAGAAACAACTCAAAGGCACACAAGCACAAGGAGAACCTATCACTAGGCTTTCTTGGCAAGATTTCTCCAAGAGGAATTGCCTTTGCCCCCACTGAGGCTGAGAGAGTATGGCTTACCTACAGCCACCCAGTGGGTTTCCATGGCTGAGTGGGGGTTTCAACCATAGAGTCTGTTACCGCAGTTTCTAGCCCAGACTTGTGGGATATTAGATATCACTTTGATATCAATAATTTGGCTTTCTTTACGTATTCCTCTCCACGTGCTGCGAGGCCCCCAGACAAGCTTGCAGACAGGCATGGCCGCTAATTGCTGTGATATTCCAAACAATACAGGCAGGCCAGAAATAGCCGTCCCTCTGCTTCAGGAGACCTCAAAGGCAAGTTCTCTATTATGTATGCACACTACTTACAAAGAACTCCCTGCCCCGAGCAGGCAGCTTGACTAGCCGAATACTCATCTGTCAAGCACTCCACGTTTGCATACTGGCTACTCTATTGATAATTCGGACTTAACTCAATCACGCTAAATTCTGACCTTTTGGGGGCTTTGTCTCCAGCCCGAAACTCATTGTTTTCCCCAAGTACGGACTAGCCTACAGCCACATTTTCCCTGTAAGAACCTCTGACTTTGAGAGCTTCCTCGGATCGCTCCCGACTTCCATCCTGCCTTGCTACCGCTTTGCTTGGAGAGCCTTCCCCTCAGTCCCACGTACTGAGAACCAACATCTCTACGAACTTCTGCTGTAGACTACCTGGGCTTCAGGACAGGTGTAGTATTACCCAAACCAACAACTCCTCTAAAAATCCCTCTATCCCACTCCAACCTTTATTTCTCTAGTTATCTGTGTGAGTGTGCTGCATACACTGTTTGATTGTATTTTAATAAAAACCACAATAATTATTTCACTTCTGTTTGCTCCTTGACTCGGCCTGACCCCGTAGACATTGGGTAAAAGATCTCACTCCGTTGCCCTGCCTCTCGTATTGCTAGGTTGTGCTCTTTGCTAATTTCCTCAACTTGTATAATTTGGAGCGCACTTAGATGTCCCTCACGGGACCCCCAGAAATCAGGGTAACAAGTCATAGTCCAACACTCAAATCACTACTCTGTGTTGGCTATTGAAGACTGCATCATTCTTGTTCTTTTGGACTGTAGGTCTCCAGATCCTACTGTTAGCTATACTGTCTGTGGTTTCTGACTGCTACAGTCTGAAATATCTGGAGGATCTGGTTGGGAATCACTGCTGTACTCCCTGTGCCCACACAGACAGAAAAGTCGACTTAGTGAAGAGCTAAAACAGTCAGGTTGGTATCATCTCAAGCCCTGACATGATGATGACAGGGGGGCAGGCAAGCATCATCCTTTGTCTCACAGAGACCAGTGGCCCCTCCACTTTTGGGAGGGTTCAGGATTCCCCCCATTCCCTTGCCTTTTGCCTTGGTGTACATTCTCCACAGCCTGGCAAAAGGCAATGGAATTGACAAAAGGCAAGAGAATCCCATTCCCTTGCTTTTTTGCCTCCGCATGCTCTCTGCATCTGGGCAAAAGGCAAGCAAATGGCAAGTGAACACATTTCTTCTCTGTCCACGGGGCTCTCCCTCCCGTTCCCTTGCCTTTTGCCCAGGTGTGGAGAAGGAAGGCACCGGCACCTGGACCAGTAGAAAGGGAATGGGAAGAGGAAAATGGAGGGGAAGGCATGTGAGCCTCATGAATAGTCAAATTTGCAAAAGTCAAACTCACAAATGTGGAAAGAGGATTGTACTGTCATTCAGAAAATATCTCACAAAGAATATCCATGCACATACGCACTTTCCAAGGTGATGCTCCCATCTTGAAGTTCCTCCTGCCCACCCTGAGAGTTAGAGAAGAGGGTCGAGGCTCTGAGATTTGGAAAATTATGAATAATCCCACACACGTATATCCAAGCATGAGCAGACATCCTTGGTTTCTGTATTTCTATCACACAAATAAACACAATTTGACAGAATGCTCCCTCTAAAAGGCTAACCAGGAGAGAGAGGAACACCCCCCACCCCAGTGCTTCAAAGTACCTGCAGACCCCTAGATATTCCACATCTCTCTTGTGAACACTGAGAGAACGAAGCCTTTGCATTTCAAAAGAGCACCAAACAGAAGGAGGAGAGCCATAATTTAATAAAAGTATGTTTGTATAATTTTATTTTATTTCTTTTAAAAAGAATATGTCCGCATGAGTAAAGCTGAGTGATAAAACCACACACAGAGACACACATCGAAACTTTGCAGGGCAGAAAATTCCAACTCTCAGATTCACCCCACAACCAGAACCCCAAAAGGGAGGGGAAGACCCTTCCTCCAGATCTAAAAAAGTCCACCAGAAATATACAGCAGAGCTGTCATGCATTTTTTTTAAAAAAAATGTTTAATACAGAACTGAGGTGCAAGAAATAATAATTAAAAATCCATGTGCATATTTGGGGAGTGGGGGGTGGCTTCAGCACAATCACCGAGTTACATAACCCGCCAACCTTGCTTAGTAACCCCCCACCCATAGCAGCATTTCCCCCTCTCCTAATCATGCCTTGGCATCACCGTCCTGTCATCCTCCTCATCATCCCAGTCCTCTCTCTCTCTCTCTGAATGACGGCTTGGAGTTCCGGATGGGGAAACTCTTGTATTTCCAGAAAGGGAATCTCTTTATCTGCCGGTTATATAAGCCCCCGGTGTCCTTTTATGGCTTGGCTTCCTGCTTCCTCAAACAGCGCCGGGAACAAGTGGAGCATCATCTGCGTCTGTGGGCTGGGCGAGTGATTAAGGCGCACTGATTCAGGCTTACTAATTGGCAGCTTTCGAGAGGGGTGGACTTAATTGTCTTGGAAGCCCTGGATGGGTAGGACAAAAGCCTCCCCCCTTTCCCTACACAAAAAACACACACTCTCCCCTCTCCATCCTTGTGGTCATTGTCCTGCAATGAAATATTTTGCCCCCCTCTTCCCATTTCCTGCTTGAAAAATAAAACCATGCGCCCTTTTGCCATCCGGTGACCCCATGTCCTTCTTCAAAATTGTATGGTCTTGCTTGTCTGGATGCATTTGTACCTGCTGTGGGCTATATTCCAAAGGAAGGAACTAGCCAAAGCCACCTCTGAGTGCCCCTTGCCCAGGAAAACCCTATGAAATCTATAAGTCGATAGGTGAAGGCACATACACCCACACATCTCGTGTGTGTGTGTGTGTGTGTGTGTGTGTGTGTACATGTGTGCTTCTGTGTGTGTTTTAACAGAAAAAGATGTGAGGGAGAGATGTGGGAGATAGCGTGCAGGAGCAACCTTTCACTGACCAATGTGGCATGTGTCACACTGCATTTTAATCTTTCTCCCTCCATTGTCAGGGGTCCCCTGGAGAGAATGCTTTAATGAGGCTTTGGCAGAGTTTAGAGGGACCGGGAGATGAATAAGCCCTTTCTCTATCACTGTCCTTTGTTAAGCAAGGGGTGTGGGAGGGGGTGGTGGAGGATGCGAGCGAGGGAGCCGAGGGGACTGGGTGGTGGTAGGGGGGAGAGAAAAGGTAAGAATTACTCATCCATCCATCCAACTGTCTGCAGAACCTTTAAAAGTGCTTCTCGCCTCAAGTCTGGGGGTGTGTGGGAGGGGGTGGGCAAAGCGAAAGGAAGGGCGGGGAGGAGGAGGCAGGGAGATGTGCCCTGAGCTGTGTTTTCTCCTGTATCTTTCTCCACCAATCAGGAGCCAGCAGCCAATGAGCGAAGCGGATTGGCTACGCCCACAGATGGAGCGGCGTGGAGTATAAGTATGGGTATCCATCTGAGCGAGTGACAGATCACTGAGGGAAGCCGAAGAGCTCTCTCTGTTTTGCAGCTCCGAGCGATTTCAGAGCACTTTTGAGCGCGAAGTTCTTGGAAGAAAGGAAAGCAGGAGAGAAGCAGCGGCCGCAGAGATAATCAGCAAGAGCTTGAGGCTTTGCATCTTCCTGAGGAGGAACTCAACTCTTTTGGGGACAGGGATTAAAGGCAACGGAAGGACCCAGATCTGAGAACTTTCTTTGGTTGTTTGCTCCTCTTGGACTTGGACTGCTGCAGCACCAGTGGAACCGGACAGCGACTCTTTCTGGGGTGATTTCTGATTCAGTTGTGTTTGTGATTTTGTAGAGGGGAAGAAAAGTCCTCTCCAGGACAGGGTGGTGGTAAGGGGGTCATTTAAAAGGGGTGAAGGTACGGTTAGGCTATAGCTGCAAAGCTGGCAACCATGCAGTTGGAGAACATCAACCAGGGCAACATCCACTCTTTCCAGGGCCACCGTGCGGTGGTCAACAACAAGCCCAATGTCATCCTTCAGATAGGGAAGTGCAGGGCGGAGATGTTGGAGCATGTCAGGAGAACCCACCGGCACCTCCTGACAGAGGTGTCAAAGCAAGTGGAGAGGGAGCTGAAAGGCCTGCAGAAATCAGTGGGGAAGCTGGAGAACAACCTTGAGGACCATGTCCCCTCAGCCGCTGAGAATCAGCGGTGGAAGAAATCCATCAAGGCCTGCTTGTCTAGATGTCAGGAGACAATTGCCAACTTGGAAAGGTGGGTCAAGAGGGAGATGAATGTCTGGAAGGAAGTCTTTTTCCGCCTGGAGAAATGGGCTGACCGGCTGGAGTCTGGTGGGGGGAAGTACTGCCATGGGGATAACCCCAGGCAAACTGTCTCTGTTGGAGTAGGTGGCCCAGAGATTAGGCCTAGTGAAGGGGAGATTTATGATTATGCCCTAGACATGAGTCAGATGTATGCCCTGACGCCACCTCCAACGGGAGACATCTCTGTGGTGCCTCAACCCCATGAGTCCTACCAGTGGATCACTGCCCCAGAGGATGTGCCTCCTTCTCCAGTGGAGACCCAGATTTTTGAGGACCCCAGGGAGTTCCTGACTCACCTGGAGGATTACCTGAAGCAGGTAGGTGGGACTGAGGAGTACTGGCTCTCTCAAATCCAAAACCACATGAATGGGCCTGCTAAGAAATGGTGGGAATACAAGCAGGACTCAGTCAAGAACTGGTTGGAGTTCAAGAAAGAGTTCCTTCAGTACAGTGAGGGTACTCTGACAAGGGATGCTATCAAGAGGGAGCTGGAACTCCCTCAGAAGGAAGGGGAGCCCTTAGACCAGTTCCTCTGGAGGAAGAGGGACCTCTATCAGACCCTCTATGTTGAGGCTGATGAGGAGGAGATCATCCAGTATGTAGTAGGGACCCTCCAGCCCAAACTCAAGCGCTTCCTTAGCCATCCCTACCCTAAAACGTTAGAGCAGCTGATCCAGAGAGGGAAAGAAGTTGAGGGCAACTTGGATCACTCCGAGGAGCCTAGTCCTCAGAGGACCCCAGAGCACCAGCTAGGAGATTCCGTGGAAATCTTGCCTGCTTCTATTACTGCTAGTCCTGCAGTCAGTGATAGGAGTCAACCAGAGGTTTCTGCCCCACCGACCACAGTGATATGAGCTGTGTAATGAGACAAGGATGATCCAGATGGGAGTTGGTGGCTTATTTAGGATGATGGTTTCCTGCAAGTGGAAACTTTCAGCCATGAAGGGTCTGAGGATATTTTCAGTCCAATGGCTGATAGAAAGAGAATTGCCTATTCTTTGAGGTGGACCATGTGAAGAACATGGTTAGCCTGAGTCACTTGAGAGTGGTTTGGGCTGGAGGACTGATGGCTGTTTTGAGGATTTCTTTTTTAAAAAAAGCCATTGCAAGGATTGGACTATGTTACAAAGGCAACCAGCCTATTCTCTGTGGCAGAACTGGCCACCTTTCCTTTGGCACAGGTTGCCAAGGGAATTAAACAGGCTCAACAGAAGATCCTTCCTGCTTACAATCAGTCCTGTCCTTCAACGTGCTTTTCCTTCCAGGCATTCTCCCTTCCTTGCAGGAGGCTGTTTCAAATGCTTTCTGCTTACCTCTGCATTAATCAATGGACATCTGCTAACTCTCTGGAAAGCCATTGGTTTCTGCTTTCTCTTCCTTTCTCTTCAACTTTTATTCTGAGCTCTTTTATTTTGATTGGAGCATTTTTAGCAAGTTGACTCCAGAAGCCCACCAGGAGTTTCAGCCCTGAAATTAACCTAGTCCCTGCTCTCCCCTTGCTCTTCTTTCCAAGAGGGTCTCTGGATTCTCTTGGACTCTGACCTGATTGTTAAGGCCTTTCAGCTCCAGCAAAGCCACCTTCACCATACATTCAAGAATGGACTAGGCACAAACCTAGGTCATTTACTTCTCTGCCTTCTGGACTTTGGGAGAAGAGGGGATAGCCAGGGTTGTATATTTGCTTCCCTTATTCATCAGGGTGCTAAGATGTTCTTATGCTGTGACTAGATAGTGGCAGAGGAAGGGAAGATGCCATCAAATATCCAAAGGAAAGATCAGATTGCACTCCAAAGCTATACCAGCTAGATTCCCAGGCCATGTAAAAGCAGGGTGGGTGGGATACATAAACACAACTGAACTCAGACATGAAGCCATCCCCATCTCTGCCTCAAGACAACAGAGATGCTGCATTCATTGAAACCCTCCAACTTTCTTGCTTGAAAGACAGATGGAACATTTTGGTGATGAGGTGAGCTATCAAAGCCGTGATGTCCTCAGCACCGTGATGGCTGAGTCTGAAAAACTGTTGATAGACTTTCTCGTAATCAGACTGATTTTAGAAAGAAGAACTTGGAGAAGCCTCAGATCCTGCTGCTTTTCCCGATGCTGAAAAGTGAAAGACCAGCAACGTTGAGAAACTTGGTTAGTTGGAACAAGTTTTGGAGAGAGAGAGAGGGAACTGAAGCAAAAGTTTGTAGTACAGAAGAAAGTCTGCGCCCTCTAGAGTTCTGGAACTGAAGGAAGGAAACTATCAGGATCATGGACTAGTAGTTGCTTATATGACTCCGAGCATTAACCAACCACATGCAGAAAAAGAGGAAGAAAGAAGCAGAAGAGAGAATGTGTTGAAGACAGCTTCTACTTCCTTTGCCATAAAAGAAGCAATGAAGAACCACCACATGCAAACTGTGCCGAGAGCCTTTGGGGTGTGACTCCTTTCCCCAGATAACAGGTAAGATAACTCTTTCTTGGCCCATCTCCTGTTGATAGTTGTGAATGGTGACAGTTGATTATGATCTCTAAGTTCAGAGAGTCAAGTTTAGTCCTTGTAGGTTGAACAAGATGCTCAGAGACAGGAGGTGCTGTTTTGGAGGTTGGGAACTAGCAGGAAAGAGAGGACAGTTAAGGAAATGTCGAGATGCCCTCCCCAGATAGGTAATGTGGCCTGTGGGTTACTGGCCCACAATAAATTAGCCAAAGAAATTTGTTAAAATCAGGGCTGACGAGGATTGGGAAAGGTGTAAGGAAAAAATTGCCAAAACCCTATGTGTTCTACCACCGTCACTCTTCTCAGATCTAAGAAAAAAGAAGGCTGAGAGGCATCCTAAGAGACTGTAGAACTTTACTAGTCAGAATTGGGATGGTAGTATAACTTTAGGCATTTTTTTCCCTGAGAGCACATTTAATCTTTTGCTCATCAGAGGGTTGGTTAGATGATAGTTGTCATTGACCGCTCCAGTCTAAGGAGAGGTCCAGTCCCTGTGAAATCCCTTTTCTTCCTGCTCTCCCATCTCCTACCACTAGAACTCAAGTCTTTTGCAATCTATGAAGAGGAGTCAGTCCTTCCAGTGTGCTCAAATGTTTTCTGTTCCCTGGCTACCAAATGGAAGGCAGAAGGGGATCAGGCCACTGGGAACAGGCAGGCAGCTCCCTGATTCCTGGGCATCAGCATGTACTCTACTATGACAGCAGACAAAGAATGGAATTTGCAGTCACTCCCAGAGAAAAGTGAACAGGGCCCAAAATGCAAGGGATTGTGTGTGTCTCTGAGCTAGAACCGGCTCACATTGCATGACCTGCTTTTTTTCTTTCAGTGACTCATTCAAGACCGGCTGTGAGCTCAGCACTTCCTAAATTGCATGTGGAGCAGAGATGAAGACAGAGAAGTGGCTCAGTGTGCAGCAGGGCTGGTGGACGTCAGAATCCAAAGGCTTCTGCAGCTTCCATGGACCGATTGCCTGGAGAAGGTAATGAGCTTTCTGGGCTTACATGGCAAGATTCCACTCCCTGTTATGAGATGTTTTGAATGCCCACTGCACTTATTAAAAATCCTTCCCAATGGAAGCAAACAGTTAGACTCCCTCATTGGGACCATCACTTTGGAGAAGAGATGCCAGAGCTGCTCTCTTCTGAAAGGGATTCCTGGAGGAGGAGGAGGAGGAGGAGGAGGAGGAGGAGGAGGAGGAGGAGGAGGGAGGAGGAGGAGGAGGAGGAGGAGGAGTTTTCAAGGGAGTGTGACCCTGTGACACTCCTTCCAAACATTGGGGATGTCACATATAGATTACTGCCTCTTCCACTGCATGCCACTTCCAAGATCCTAGCCACTGGGAAATTACTTGTTTCAGTGTATCTCTCCTAGTAGTTCTTCTCCTTGTTACCTTAGTCCACCATCTAATCTTTGTTTCATTCTTTAATTGCAGGACATTCCTTCTGCAACTACAAAGCCAACTTCTTGATTGTCTTGATTCCTCACTTGTGGGGAGAAGATGCATTCAGTTGTGAAGGTGCAGCTCAGAAAGATGGAAAGGAGTGACACATGTTGCAACCTCCAGAGGCAGCTGCTACAACTCTGGGGCCAAGAAAGTGCCCGTGGATGCAGCCGGCAGAAAAATGTCATCTGATGAACCACACTCCTGACTGAAACAAGCAATGTCTCAAAATGACTACAACAGCAATATGGACCTGGGGCTGGGGCGTCAAGGGAGGTTGGAGTTCTTCAGGACTTGAGGGCAGAATTTCACGGGGGATGATTGGAACTGGGGACAATGATGAGGATTTGGGGAGAGTGAGCTTCAGCTAAAAATTAGTTGATCCAAGAGGTCAGTAAATGTGGTAGCCCTATTGCTCATGAGGCTTGACCAACTGAAGTTGAAGGGTTTTTTAAAGCACTTCAGTGTTCAGAAAAACATCTTAGTATTAAAGTTGTTTGGCTGAACCACAGAGATGGGCCCAATAGTCACAGGACAGTTGACAATTATTCATGATGAATGGGTCACATCCATTTTCCCACATTGGCCACAGTGCCAGAAAGAGTACATTTTCTTTCGGCTGATGTGAAATTCCTGTTTTGTTTCTTGAGCTAACTAGGGAAGCATAAACATAGACACTATTGTATGCAATATGCATTTACCAGAATGTTTTTTTGATGTTCAAACTGGTTTTACTTCATGTTCCACCTGTCAAACAGGTTGGATTGGAGATGGTTTGGGACTTTATTTTCTGCAAAAACTACATGATCTACTGCTCTACAGTAGGTGTGACTGCATACATACATCAACATGACAAATCATACCATCTCTTCAACTTCTGGAATGTTTGGTCATTTTTTCCCAGCTCAGAAATGAAGAGACACGATGCACCTTGAGCCATCAAAAGAAGAATATTCAGGGATAGCACCATAATTTGAACTTCTTTAAAAAACAAAAACGGATTGCATTGAAACACTTCAGAGAAACTGCTAGACTTTAAGGCCTAAATATCCAGCCTGGCCTTTTTTCATTTCTTGCTGTTTCTTCTCTAATACTGCAAGCATTCCTTGAGATAGCCACCATGCAACATCATACGACTTTGAAGAGCTGGCCAGTCCAATTGCTGGATATTGACAATCTCGATTGCTTTCTCACCAATGGGAGCTTTCTCCATAGCACGTTTGTTTATCTAGCATCAGTTCTCACTGAGAGATGTGGGGGTGCTACACTCCTAAGGGAGGACCATGTGGAAAGGCATGTGTGTGATGTATCTGTGAAACCAAAAACACCTCTTTTGATTCTTTATATAGTATTTCTCCAACAATGCTGCTTTCTAGTTCAGATTCCAATGTTTACTATTGGGTCTCTTCAGTTTATTGTGTGTTGTACAGATTACAAATGCATTATGGATTTTCTTGATGCCTAGACCTGGGTGGGGGCTCAAGGTTTCTTGGATGCTCAGATCACTTTTATTGTATGAGGCCACTTACTCCTCATGTTATCACAATGGTGGTGACTCATAAGAGGCTGTGTCAGCCACTGCTGTAGTTTAAAACAAAATGGTATTCTTCAGTTGCAAAGCAATTGTAGCAAAGTCTGTTCATAGCAAGGAAATTTTTTTTGCTTTTGTAGATTTCTACAATAAAATATTGCAATAGTTGTGTAAAATAAGCACAGTCTTGTCTCACGTTCATTTCCACCCACATCTAATCTGGTCCATACATGGCATGGGATGACAAGGTCATATAAGATAAGCTTGGGTCTAGTTTTCTTCTCTGCATATTGGTTGAGGGGGATGTCTTTCATCCTACATAATTATATCACTGAGATGTGACTTTAACAGGCATGACTACATCCTATGGAATCACAGTTCTTCTGACATGGTAACCACACTGGCTACCATGTCAGAAGAACAGTGAATCCACTCCAGGAGTTAATCCAGCCATTATAGGAGCTCTCCAAGGTGCTGAATGCTATTCCTAAACAGATTGAACAGTTTGGATTGCTCTGTTCAAGCTGGTGGAAACCTGGAATGGATTGATCTCCTCTCTGATCTGGAAGCCATCAACTGCCACTGCTAATTCACCAGGTTAGAAATCATGAGATTTTCTAGTGGCTTGGATTTTGTTTCTTCTATAAAGGGGAAGCTATCCAACCTAATGTTTTCTGCTGCTCCAGAGATTAGGGCAGGGAACAGTAGCTTCAAACTTCAGGAAAAGAGATTCCATCTAAGCATCAGGAAGAACTTCCTGATGGCAAGAGTAGTTTGACAGTGAATCTGCTGCCTGGGAGTGTGATGGAGTCTCCTTCTCTGGAGGTTTTGAAATAGGGACTTGATGGCCATCTGTCGGGAATGCTTTGATGGTGTCTTTCACCGTGGCAGGAGGTTGGACTGGATGACCCTTGCTATGATTCTGCGATTTACAGTTCAGGTGCAAAAACCAATCACAGTTTTGCAGAGAAAACCATGCATTTTGCCAAAAAATACAGTTTTCTTTGCAAGAAGTTCCCCCCCAGAAATCCCCCTCCATCACCTTTGGAGCAGCCCAATTTGTTTGCAAAAAGTGTTCTGAAGTGTAGCTGCATGCAATCTCTCAGCATCTTCCCAGTAGAGAGAGAGGAAAAAAATGGAATTACTCATTCTTGCATATATTTGTGTGGGAAACATTGGTTTACATGGGGGGAGGGCAACTGTCAAGAGGCTATAGTATTACTCCCTTCCCTCACACTCATTCCCCACCCCACCCAATTTTTGCTCCAAATGCCCTCTGGGAGCATTAGGGGTTTTTTGGGTCATGTACCTAAGTCTTTTGGGCCATTTCAGGTTTAGAAGAGGCCTTACTTGCAACAGGAAGTGATCAGGAAGATGGATGAGATCACCTTTAGGTCATTTTCCAATTGTATGATTCCATAATTCTGTAAGACAGACTCAGCTTACACTTCCCCATGGGTACAAAACACCTGAGGAGACTATGAGTCATGACTGTAATTGCCAATTCTTGGTAAATTACAAATCAGCTTCAAGGGAATCGTCTGACCTATTCCTGGCGGAGGACCAGCTGGGTAGCACAGAGAGACACCGGAGGGAAGGTGGAAATTAACTCATTTCTCATTTCCAGTCCCCCCTAAAGAGGATGGTAGAATAGCTCTGATTGGGAAGCCAGGTATCTCCAAGCCCTTAACTAGCCACAATTGTGAATGATTCTTTTTCTAAGGTGCCCTCGTGATCGTTATTCAGCTGTATAGGGAGCTATTTATCCTTGGTTATGGAAATGACCTGGTTTTGCTGATGGCTCAGTCATGTTCTCCCAGAAGAACTATTCTAGAGAAATAGATTCCAATAGCTACTTCTGCTGGGTACTTGAGAAAAGTGACTTTATGGACAACAATTCCCATGCTACCTTGGCATTCTGGGTGTTGTAGTCCAAAGAGTCACTTTTTTTCAAGGTTGCCATTAGCTCAAGGGTCTCCCAAGCAAGAAAGCAAAGCAAAGCAAGAGAAAGTCACATTCAAAGGGTCAGGGAAGGTGGGTGCAAGGCTGTCTACATCCTTTCATTGTCTTTCACCCTCTTCCCTGGCCTGGTGGTAGGAATAATGACTTTTTTAGTGGACGTCAGGTGCCCTTTTTTCTCCAGCAGAAACCCGACCTCTGTGTGATGCTACTTCCTGAGTTTGGGTTCCCTTCCCTTAATGGTGAAATGTCAATCTCTTCTAGCTTTCTTCAGCTGGGCTTCCATTGTGCTGCAATGCAACTTGATAGGACTGGGGCAGTGGTACCGTGGCTCCCATGTCAGTCAGGGAATTTTGTCTAGCTTCAAAGGGTGCTCTTCATGGTGCTGAAAATATTTAGGAATATGATTCAGTACCTTGGACAGCAGCTTTAGAGCCTAGTGTAAAACCTGACATGGACCCATTTCCTCACTGACATGGGAGCCACCAGATACCTATTATGCTGGGATGTGTTCTCACAAAAAAGAGTGCCCAAAAGCAGGGGAAATTTCTGAATACCATTCATTTGCAGCCATGTAACCAGGGACAAGTACAGCCATCACCCTCTTGAACCAGGCTGTTTGGGACAGATCAGCTGTAGAGGTGCTGTTAGGCCAAAAGTTTCTCTGCAGAAGATTTTAAGTGGGATGGGTGTCACAGTGGGACAGGGATCTGCTCTGGGTTTTTGTCTGAACTTTAAAGGAGCTATCCGAAGTACTGAACCCCATTTACCAGAGAAGTTCAGCATTTTGGATAGCTCCTTTACAGACTAAGGCCAGAATTCAGGTAAGGCCATGTGCGTAAATGTCCATTACATGTGTGGATGTCTTTTCCCAGGCATTTCAGAGGTCAGTATTCCCCTCCTCTCTATGCAGCGCCGAAAGCCCCCATTCTAGGCTACATTATAATCCCAAAGCTGCGTACTACAGATTTTCTGTGTTGCATTGTGGACAGGATTGGAGACATGTCTGGCAGTCTTTTTCTCTTCCTTCCAGAGGCACAATGATTACAAAAGCATTGAGACCTCCAAAAGACCCCCACAGACCTCAGTGCTGATGTCATTGTGCAACCAGGTATGGGGTGAGTGTTGCTAGACGCTCTCCAATCCTGCCTGCTCACTTTGCAGCATGGAATGGCTGTATGAGGTAGTTTGAGGGCTTTACAATAGGTGTGGGGATTGAATATGAGTCCGCATAGAGTAGGGCTCCTGGAGGATTGCCAAGCAATGCTGAGTTGTGACCAAGAACACAGAGCAGATATATTGGTTCACTGAAAAGGAAGTCACCACTTGCTGCTAGGAAAATAGTGTCAAAGTCAAGGGAAGTGATAGTACCACTCTATTCTGCTTTGGTCAGACTCCACCTGGGATACTGTGTCCAGTTCTAAGCACCATAGTTCAGGAAGGAAGGATATTGACCAACTGGACCGTGTCCAGAGGAAGGTAACCAAAATGGTAAAAGGCCTGGAAACCATGAGGCACTATGAGAAGTGGCTTAAGGAGATGGGATTGTTTAGCCTGGAGAAGAGACGGTTAAGAGACTACATGATACCTATGTTTAAATATTTGAAGGGATGTCATATGGAGGATGGACCAAGTCTGTTTTCTGCTGCTGCAGAGACTAGGACATGGAGCAATGGCTTCAAATTTCAGGAAAAGAGATTCCATCTAAACGTTAGGGAGATCTTCCTGATGGTAAGAGCAGTTCAACAGTGGAATATGTTGCCTGAGAGTGTGATAGAATATCCTTTTTGGAGGCTTTTAAACAGAAGTTGGATGGCCATCTGCCAGGAATGCTTTGATAGTATATTTCTGCGTGGCATACTTCTTGATTGCTGTCACCGAAAGGCCTCATTGTTAAGGGTCTTTCTCAGGCTAAGGCATTCTGGACTTGGTAGCCACAGAGACCACCTTGCTTATGGTGTATCAGTCCGAGAAAGGATCCCCCTTAGGTTGAGGCCACTTGGACTAGCTTGCTTTCTGGAGAGCTTGGCTGATACCTGACTCTAATGGGATCCATCCAGAGTGACAAGTTGAGCTGGACAGCTCATCCAGAAAGCCCTCCCATCCAATCTTTTTCTTAGAAGAAGAGGTGCCAAAAGTGCCACCTGTGCACAGCATGTGGCTCATAAAGCCCTTCAGCTGTCCTCCAAAGCCCCTAATCCCCCATTTTGGGCCAACTTTTGCCAAAACAAATATCAATCTCCCTCAAACCCAAAGGCCCCTCATCTCCTCAAATACAGGCATCCCGAGCTCATTCCACCAGAGCACTGTCAAAACCACTGAAATGCAGAAGCAAGTGAACTCATTGCCATCTTTTTATTCAGTCTGTTCAGTAAATCATTAGGGCCACTCTCCCTTCTCTTCCAGCCAGACATCCACTCACCGTCACATTGTGGCCCACTTCCCCAGTCTGTTTGAAATATGCCCAGTGCAATTCAGCCCTTGCGGTTGTTTCTCTTTCCATTTGCTGGACTGGGTTATTTATCGGTCCAGCAAATGGAAGGGATTTTTCAGCTCCAGATATTTCTCCTGCTAGTTATGTATATAGCCCCTAAAGAAAGCCACCGAAACATGTACAAAGGCTAAAACACCTCAAAGAAAAATAAATAAATAAAGACCATCTACTGAGCACATAGAGATTTGTCTCCCCATTTTCCCTCTGTGGATTCCATTGTTTGCTCTTTTTGTTTGGCCTTTGTTTCAGGCTAAGAAAAATGTGACTTGCCTTGCCCTGGAATAATAATAGTGGCCATTTCCGCACTAGGCTGTTAAAGTGCTATTATTCCACTTCTAACATCCTATAGAATCCTGGGGTTTGCAATTTAGGGAGGGGCCTTTGAGGATGGCCTTTGAGGCCCCTCCCTAAACTGCAAACCCCAGGATTCCATAGGATGTTGAAAATGGAATAGTAGCAATGTAAGAGTCTAGTGCGGAAATGGCCGGTAACAGCAGCAACAACAACAGTATATTTCTTACCCGACTATCCCTATGGCTTGGGGCAGGGTACAACATAGGCCATTTCGCATTAGCCTGTTATAGCGCATGCACTTCAATCCTGGACTGTTTCACGAGGGGCCAGCTGGCCCCTCCCGAAACTGCAAACCCCAGGATTCCAGAGGATGTTGAAAGTTGAATCATCGCGCTATAAAGGCTAGTGTCGGAAATGGTCATAGATTTAAATGCAACTAAAAACACATAAAACCACTTAGAATACTCCAGTTTGAATATGTAGTTAAAAATCAATTAGATAGGCCTGCAGAAAGAGATGGGTCTTTAATACTTTCAAAATTCAGACAGCATGTTTTGCTTCAAAGTCTCTTCCAGCAGGTCATTCCACAGTCTAGGGGCGGCCAAAGAGAATGTCCTCTAAGGTGACAGTTGCCAGTCTAGTCCTGGCCGGCTTAAGTAAATGGCCCCCAGAGGACCTGGTTATGAAGGGTGGATTGTATGGGAGGAGGCGATCCTTCAGGTAACTTGGACCCAAACCAGGTAGAGCATTAAAGGTAATAACTGACACTTTCTGATTGCCCAGAAACTAATTGGCAGTCAGTGGAGTGATTTTAATATCAGTGTGAATGCTCATTCCTTGATGTACCTGTAACCAATCTGTCTGCCACATTTTGGACCAGTTGCAGTTTATGAACTTGGTACAATGTCAGTCCAATAAAGTGCATTGCAGAAGTCCAACCTTGAGGTTACCAGTGCATGCACTACCATCTTTAGGTCATCTAAGTCTAGGAAGGGGTGCAGTTGGGATCATCCGAAGTTGATAATAAGCACTCCTGACTGTCGCATCTTTCTGAGCAGACATTTGGAGGGATGGATCCAGGAGCACACAGTCTTTCAGGGGGAATGTGACCCCTATCCATTAGCTCCTAAGAACAGCAGCCCACCATTTTTATATAGGTTGGAGGTTTCTCTGCATTGCTTAACTTTAAAAAAAAATCCAAGTTTATTTTTTTCTTCCAAAGGGGGAAGTAGATTGAGGAAAGTGTTTATTAGTTTATTGTTTTTGGTAGTTCTTGTGCCTCTGGAAGATTCCTGATGGAGGCAACTGATCCTGGGTCCACCACACGTTACCTTGTGCTACATTGTCATGTGGTGCCTAAGTAGGCACTAGATATAACTGATTTTGGATGCTAAGCAGGGTCAGGCCTGGTTAATACTTGGATGAGAGACCACCAGGGATAACCAGGTTCTGTAGACTATGTTCATAGGAAGAAAATGGCAAATCTCTTCTGAGAAACCTTATGAGAGGGCCAATATAATCAGAGGTAACCTGAAGGTACTAAGTGAGCCAAGGTGGTGTTGAGAAACAGCATGGTGTATTTGTTTGAATATTGGACAACAATCTGCAGACCAGGGCTTCAATCCCTGCTCAGCCACGCAAACCCACTGGATGACTTTGGGCAAGTCATACTCTCTCAGCCTCAGAGGAAGACTACAACTCTGGAGACCAGGGCTCAGATCTCCACCAACCATAGAAACCCACTGACCTTAGGCAAGTCACATTCTCTCAGCCTCAGAGGAAGGCCAGAGCAGACCTTCTTTGAATGAAACTTATCAAGAAAACTCTGTTTGAGTGGTTTGTGTGCTGGAGTGAGACCAGGGTTCGAATCCCCACTCAGCCATGGAAATCCACTAGGTGACCTTGGCCAAATCTTTCAGCCTCAGAGGAAGGCAATGGCAAATCCACTCTGAAGAAATCTTTATCATGAAAACCCTAGAATAGGTTCACCATAACTCGAAGTCAATTTGAAAGCACAATGAACAGTGGCAACATTGCTGTGCTGTATAGCACACACAACGGGACTTCTGTGGGAAAATGGCAGCCGCAGCTGCAAGCAGGGTGAAGTTCACTATGGTTGCCACCACAAGCAAGTGTCTTCCCAAAGCTTTTCTCCCACTTTGCATGAAAATCAACACAATGCTCTTCTATTTCTAAAGGTGAGATATTACAAGAACAACAACAACAATAGCTTGTGTGTGTGTGTGGTATAGTCGTTAAAGCGTTGGCCTTAGACACCAGGAGACCGCATTTGAATCCTTGCTTTGTCATGGAAACCCACTGGATGAACCTTGGTCAGGTCACACTCTCTCAGCTTCAGAAGAAGGCAACGGAAGAACAAACCATGCCAAGAGAACCCCATGGTTGGTTCACCTTTGGGTCACTGGTCATCAGAAGGTGCATGCCACCACCACTAACAACACAACCTATATACACACACAGACGTTTCTCACTTTTTGACTGCAAGTACCAACCCGTCTGCCCAACGTGTGGGATACTCACACTCCCGATAGTGACTCAGTAGGGAATGTGAGCTGTCAGATATGTCTCACTACTCACTAAAAAGACTACTCATATCTTTCCCTCTTAACTCCATAGGGAGGATGAGCTGTCAGTTAAGTCTCACTGCTTGCTGAAAACACCACTGGCATCCTTTCTCTTTCCATGGGATTCAAACAAACTGGCTCTCCACCAAGAGATTAAGCTCGCCTAAGGCCGTCTGGGGCCGATACACCAATGACACAACATCATTACGTTTATGCAACACAGCTTCTCTAAATTCCTCCTTCACACCATGAAATCATTGTCTGGTCTGGATGCGGTCCACTTCCCGCCCCCAAACTCCAACCCAATTCTGAAGATGACGAGTCGTCATCTAACTGTGCACCCCCTCCTTCCCTCCACCCACGTACCACCCACTTTCCCGGAGCAGAATCACATTTAGATGGTTGTCCACCTTGTACCTTTTCGACGGGATGGAAAACAAAGAAAGCCCGGCTTCCCACTTGTCGTGCCGGCTGGCACAAACAAAAAAAGGGGAAACCGGGAAAACACAAGAACACCCTCTCTCAATTTGGCCCACCCCTTCCATTTCCTGGGGTGAAGCGGGTTCGGCGCCTGTACGCATTTTCAGTTTCTATGACACCAGGGGTTTTTCCACACAAAAAGGTGCGAGATGTCAGTCGGAGCAGCACTCGCTGGTGCACAAATCTCTATGGAAACCAGAGGCAGGTTATCCTATACGACGACATCTCTCTGCCTTTCCTGGAGGTTGGGAAAGATTTTAATTTGTTGGTCAGAGGTGGGAGACAGAAGCCGATCCTCAGCCCATAAACTCTCCGCCCCCAGTTCTTGGTTCATTTAAAAACAATGATATGGATTTCTTCTTTTCATATTCATGGATATTTTGCAAGAAATTAAAAACAGAAGAAAGGCCTTTCTTTCACATTAGATACTTTATTTTAAAATGTTTTTCATTGTATTTGTTTTAATTTTAGTATGCCACCTTGAGTCTCAGTGCTGGGGAAAAGGTGGGAGGTAAATGAATAATAAGAATAATAATTGATCAAAATCCTGTTAGGGCCTTTACTTCTTTGTAAATGAATGTACATCTGTGGGAATTAGAATTCTGCAGTGGCATAATTTCTGTATCCAATGGAGAGCTGCTGTTATTTTACTACGTAACAGAGCAGGCAAAATGTCAGATGCACATTGGTGTGCAAAGCACATCAGTGCACAAAGAGCATTAGAATCGTAGAATCATAGAATCATAGAAATGTAGAGTTGGAAGAGACCCCAGGGGCCATCTAGTCCAACCCCCTGCCATGCAGGAACACCCATCAAAGCATTCCCAACAGATGGCCATCCAGCCTCTGCTTAAAAACCTCCAAAGAAGGAGACTCCACCACACTCCAAGGCAGCAGATTCCACTGCCAGACAGCCCTGACTGTCAGGAAGTTCTTCCTGAGGTTCAGGTGGAATCTCCTTTCCTGCAGCTTGAATCCATTGCTCCTTGTCCCAGTCTCTGGAGCAGCAGAAAACAAGCCCTCTCCTTCTTCTACATGGCATCCCTTCAAATATTTAAACATGGCTATCATGTCCCTCTTCACCTTCTCTTCTGCAGACTAAACATACCCAGCTATCTAAGTCTATCCTCAGAGGGCTTCATGGCTTCCAGGCCTCTCACCATTTTGGTCGCCCTCCTCTGGACCTGCTCCAGCTTGACCATGTCTTTCTTGAATTGGGGTGCCCAGAACTGGACACAGGATTCAAGATGAGATCTAACCAAAGCAGAGTAGAGTGGTCCTAGTACCTCCGTCGATCTAGACACCATACCCCTATTGATGATTAGTGTGCAGTGGGCATTGGACTTCAGTCTCTGGTGTGCATTGCACTAATTGTGATTCTAGGCTTTGTCAATAAAGATATAGAGTCTAGGTCGAGGGAAGTTATAGTATCCCTCTTTTCTGCATTGATCCAACCTCACCTGGAACACTTTGTCCAGTTCTGGGCACCACAATTCATAAAGAATATTGACAAATTGGAACTTAACTGAAGGAAGATGATCAAGATAGTCAAAGGCCTGGAAATCATGAAGCCCTATGAGGAGCAGTTTAGGGAGCTGCGTACATTTAGCCTGGAGAAAAGAAGGTTAAAAGGAGACATTATAGTCATGTTTAAAGTTTTGAAGCATGTCACACGGAGGATGGGGCAAGCTTGTTTTCTGCTGCTCTGGAGACTGGGACATGGAGCAATGATTTCAAACTACAGGAAAAGACATTTCACCTAAACATTAGGAATAACTTCCTAAGGGTAACAGCTGTTCAATAGTGGAATACTGGGCTGCTTGGGAGTGTGGTGGAGTCTCTTTCTTTGGAGGCTTTTAAACAGAGACTGGATGGCCATCGGTCACGAGTGGTTTAATTGTGTTTTCCTGCATGACAGAATGAGGTTGGACTGGATGGCTCTTCTGGTTTCTTCCAGCTCTATGATTCTATGATCTTGCACCAAGATGCATTGCACACCAATGTGCGTCAGGCACTCTGGCCAGTGTCCCATTACACATCTCTGCAATTCACTAAAGGGGTTTCTTACTGCCTCTGCTGCACAGCTGGGTATATGTAAAGTTATGTAACATAAGAAGCCATATATGATTCCAACAATTATTATTTTTGTGAACAACTGTGGTTCCAGTAGTAGTAGGTGCTCTGGGCTCAGTTCCAAATGACTGGCAAAACACCTGAATGGAATTGCCATAAATAGGATCATAATAGTGCAATTAAGAAAAAAAAGCATCCTTGTTTGGAATGCATCACATTATTGCTTCTGGGCTGCACAAGCAAACAACTTGATAAGGTTTAATTGGTGAAATATGATACAATTGGCAAAATACATTAATTAGCTTTGATAGAAAATGTACCCTGCTATGGCTGTGTAGGTTCATCATAAAGACAAAGACTGGTTGAACACATGTGCTGCAAAACAGACCAGAAAAACACCTCCTAGGCATGGTGAGGTCATCAGGAAGCCAAGCCACTAAGTAACTCCAGAGATAAGAGGCTGCTGCCTCTTCCCTGAGATTCACCGTGCACATGTACAGATGAAACAAGCACACAAACATAAATAATTAATGCACAAATTTAAAACATACTGAAACAAAATGTGAAACGTTGTAGTTCTGGGAATGGAATCCACTTGAAGCATCAACCACAACTCTTGCTGCATGATTTTTCTGAAAGACTGCTCTTGCAATCACTGGCTTATCTTTTCTGGCTGAAATCACTGCTTAGGCTAGACCAGGCTCCATTTAAGCTGGAATTGCTCTTTCTGACTCTTAGAATCCAGGATTTTGGAAAGAGAATCTCATTGGCTCATTGTCTTTCCCAAAGTCTTGGTTCTGGCTTAGAGGTCCTCAGCTAGCTTGTTCTCCTTGCCATTGCATTGTTGGAACCAGGGGTGCTAATGATCCTGTTACCCCAAAATGTGGGTGACTCAGGGGTCTACCCATTATGCCAGTATCTCCATAAACACTGGGAATATTAGCTCACAGAGGAGGCCTAAAGAGAAGGATAAGCTTAAGAGATCTTTTACATCAATGTTTCTCAGTAGCAGTGCAGGGAAGAACCAGCCAGAGATCCCAAAGTAGGCTTAATGTGCTTTATTGGGGGAACTGCAATCACATACAAGATCCAAGCAGTCATGCAATGAAATCGAGACTAACTGAAGAAAAAAGGAGGAAAATTTTGGATAGCGAGATTTCAGAGTGAGGTGGCTGATTTTTACCAATCTAGAAGAGCAATGAAGAAATAGCAACGTGGCTTAGGCTTGCTTCTAAGGACACTAAACCATTGGGAATTGGAGTGGCAGAGTGGCAACCAGCAAGTGACTAGCCAAAAACTGGGGCTTAAATACTCTATTTCTGCCTGCAGGGCAAGGGTATCAATGGCTTTTCAGCCGGGTAAACAATGGAGTTTGCAGAGTGGACAATGAGGTCCAGAATGGGCTAATGGTCTTAGCATTAGGTAAGAAAGGGCTAATGGCTATCCTGATATTTTGGTAATTGCCAGACAGGTGCAGGAACAAAAGGGAAGCTTGCTTGGTCAGAGGGATTGGAGTTAAGACAAAGAGCTGTGTGTGAGAATCTTCCAGACACTATTGTCTCTGAGAGGTTGAGTCATTGGACGCTAACTGCAAGCCCAGTGATCTCCTGACTATGACCTGGCTATGCCTAGAGGTTTCTTCTGACTTAATTCACAATGCCCATGTTAGGCCAACCTTACCTTTTCCTCTTACCCAGCGTGGCCATTCAGCCATAGCAGTGTATGTTTTATATCAATGCCAATTAATATATTTTGCCAATTAAATCATATTTCTCTGATTAAACCATGTCACAGTGTGGCGGTGTACACCCGGTAACAGTCCCTAACTTCCTGCATGAAAGCTCCAAAGAGACTGAAGGAGATTTTTGTTATCTCTAAAAACTGCCTTTTAGGGAATCTTTTCCCTGCATATTGAAGCTCCCTCAAAATGCCCCCCTCTTTCTCTAGTATTTGTGGAATATATTCTATTTTCCTTACTTTTGAACCTCTTTCTTTCTCTCATCTCTCCCTCCTTTTAGCAAAATGCTACAGCCTCGCATTGCTAAAGTCCAAACCTTTGCAGTCTCACATGCTGGCTAATTTTGAGTTAATATATCCCCTTTCTAAAGCAATAGTGTTCTGTCGAGTATTTGCATTTTGCACACACTGTTTGCCATTTATGAAGCTCTAGCATATTTGCTTTTCTCCAGAGCAACTGTTGTGCATATCTTGACTGATATCTGTTGACTTCTATTCCACTGCTGTATTAATCTGCAGGGAAATTTACATTTACATGTGTGTATGCCTGAAGAAGATTTCAGAGGGCTGCTGCTGAAATTTGGCAGCATGGTTTCTAGGGATCTGGAACCTGCAGGAACAGCCTTGGGATCACAGGGAGCCAATGAACCCCTTGTTATCCAAGACTGCCTTAAAATTTTCACCTGGCTTTGGGTCCAACAATTGTTGGATTGTCTTCTTCTGCATCCAACTACACATCCAACACCTTTAATTGAGTGTCCTCACCTAGTGAAAGACAAGGGCCCTTTTTGCACAGCATTTGCCATGCAAAAGGGCGCCTGGAGCATCAAGCGATTGTGAGGAGCAATCTGCACAATGCACTCACAATCACGCAACACTTCAGGGGCCGGCAGGCACCAATCATGCACCTTTTCATTTTCGGCTAAAAGCTGAAAATGGTGCAGGATCGTGCATTCCTCCCGGGCCCCGCGCGCACTTACCTGGCATGCGGAGGCTCCGGAGCCATGCTGGTCATGCTTCCTGCCCCAGTGCAGCCTGGGAAACTCCCGGGCTGCACTGTGGAAGGAAGAGGTGGGGCTCTTTCACGAGCAGGCAGCTCGTATGGAGCTGAAGCAGCAGGGATGCAAGAGCTTCTTACCAGAGGCTGCTTGCACGATCCCCACACCCCAGCACCAGAAAAAGGTAAGGTGCGGAAGGGGCCAAGGAGTGGTGACCTAACAGCCTTTTTGGTGGTGGCTCACTCACCGTCAAAACGTTTTCCCCTGAATATCTTTTTGGCACCCTCCTGTGACCCAGTATCATGTGATCTCAGGGTAATTTACATTTCTTTTTCTCTAGGCCTTTCAGAAGTGCCAATATTAGCCCTTTTTACTTAGAGCTGTTACGATTTTCCTCCCTATAGCTGAGGTGACCAAAGCTTTTGACTCTCTAGATGCTGTGGGTCAAAGTGCTGACCAGCAAAGCCAGTGGTGATGAATGCTGGGAGATGCAATCCAAAAACATCTGGAGGATCACATTTTGCCCACCCCTGTGCTATTGAGATAGACAAGTGGTGGGTAGCTGTGAAAGATGTGAACCCTTGGAGAATTGGCTCTCAACTGAGGACTCTGCAAAACACTGCCTCCAGATGCCCTCTACGGGATGTGGGGAGCATTTTTGACATATTATATACCCCGAGCTTTTTTAAAGCCCCGAGCAGAGGGCTTTTTAATAAAAGGAAATTAGCAGAAATGTCAAAAATGTGGCAACATGCCCCCCCACTCCCTGGAAGGCATTTGGGGCAATTGTGATTGCTGAGAAGCCCCAAGGGGTCACAAAAAGGGGTCACACATGTGGCCCACAGGCCATACTTTGCAAACCCCTGCAATGGACTGCCTCTGTTTCTCCTTGGTGTTTCAGTCTGAAACACCTGTTTCTGTTTCAGAAACCTGAACTAAAAGAAAGGTAAGGTATTCAATAAAAGGATGGATAGAGAAAAAAATAAATACATCTACCTATTATTTTCTATTTTTTTCACCTTCATCCAAACCTACTTTGCATCAAGTATCTTTTTCTCCTCTTTCATCATATACTTATATTTTACATACACAATATAAATAAAATTCTATCTTTTTTTAGATCTTTTCCACCCGTAGCTTAACCACTTGTTTATTATTTCTTTTCTGTATTACCTTTTTATCCATTTATCATTCCTTGCTTTTAACCCAGTCCACTATCAATCCACACTCTCACCTAGACTGTTGAGTCAATTTCTCTTTTATCAAGCTAGAAAGCTTCTCCATTTCTAACTCATCTATAATTTTAACCTTCAAGTCATCTATTGATAGTTCTGACTTCTTTTTCTAGTATTGTGCACAATGGATTCTCGCCACCATTACTAAATATAAAATTATCATCTTATTTTCTCACATCTCTTTTTGATTGCCAGTTATGTTGAATAGGTACATTTCTGCAATAATTTCAAATTTTAGGTGCAATATTCTGTAAACTGTGTTTTTTCCCCCCATTTTTAATTGCACTTTTTGTCAGCTGCCGGGGGGAAAATTGTGGACTATATGGGATATAAAGGCCTAAATCTTAGGGGTAGTCACAGCTAGAGCAGACCTGTTGAACTATTTGTTGAATGGCGAGTTGTAACATTTATGAAAATCCCATATGATTCAGTGAGTTTAACTCTATCTGGGCTAGGATTTGGGCAAAACCAATCAAACTTCATAATGCAGTTCTGAATATTTTGCTATTTCATGCCATTTCCGCATGGGCTTAAAGAAATGGTGCAGAGCGTCCTCCAGGGAGGACATCTGCACCTGGGAGTGGACTGGGTCGGACCTACTTACTGTAGATCTGCACCTCAGCCCACTCCTGAATGACCTGAAGTGATTGTCCAGCGTGCTTTTGAAAGACCGCTTGAAAGAGCTCTTTCAAAAGCATGGAGTGCACCACTCCATTCCTGCGCTCCAGTGCAGATTTGCGGGCTCACATCAGTGCGAGCCTGCAATCTGCTGGGGACGGGCTTTAGGCTGGTGAGCTTCAGCGTTTGGTGGAGAGCCTCCACCAACTGGAAGCCACCATTTTCATCCCTGGAGCAGTGCGGACAGGTGGCCACGCACTGCTCCGGACCAGCCTGGATCCAAGCTTGGAGCCAAGAAGTCCGGTAAGTACCGGCACGGGGTGATTCCACGCCCCGTGCGGAAATGGCCTCAATCTTCAAATCAATTAGCCCCAGCTAGAGTAGCAATAGACTAGCACTTTTTTAAAAAAAATTTTTATGCTCACCTTTTTTCAATTCCATGTTTCTCTGGGAGTACCGTTTCTTTGGCACTGCTTCCCCCCAATCCCTCCAACTTGTCTTTCTTTGAAATTCAGCACACGTCCTCGGAATATCTAGTTCCCAATGATGGAGACAAGGTTCATTGCTAAATCAGAGGTTTTTCTTCATCAGAGGCCGATAGGGATTGTCATAGAATCATAGAACCATAGAGTTGGAAGAGACCACAGGGGCCATCCAGTCCAGCTGTTACCCTGATTTCTGGGGTCCTGTGGGGGACATCTCAATGTGCTCCAAATAATGGGGAATGGGAATTAGCCAGAGCACATGCTGTAGCACTACAAGAGGCAGGGTAACCTAGCAAGATCTTAAACCCAGCTTTACGGGGTCAGGCCGAGTCAAAAACCAAGCAAAATTAGGTTATAATTCTTTTCTTTATTTAAAAGACAGTCACTGCACATTTACATACTCAGTCACACAGACCTAAGAAAATAAAGGGAGGAAATTAGATAGGGGATTTTAAGAAGGATTTTGGGGGGAAATGCTACACCTCATCCTGCAGCCCAGGTAGCCAGAAGAAACTCAGTAAGTCTGGAGCGGAGATTCTCAGCACATGGAAGCTGAGGGGAAGGCTTGGCAAATGGAGTGCCAGCAAGGCGGGATAACAACCATGAGCGATCCGAAGAAGTGCTCAAAATCAGGGGTTCTTATAGGGGAAAATGTGCCTGTAGGCTAGTCCATTCCCAGGGAGATCAATGGGTTTTGGATCGGAGACAAAGCCTCCGAAAGGTCATCACTTACAATGATTGGATTTGGACGTATTTGTCTAGAGCACAGACAGTATGCAAATGGGGAACGCTTGACCGTTGGGGATTCAGAAGCGCTAATCTTGTCAAGCTGGCGGTTCAGGGCTGAGAATCTTTTGTGTACTTGGTGCATATTTAATTTAGTGTCAAGGTGTACTTACCTGGAGGTCTCCTGAAGCTGCATGCCGGAAAATTACTGGCCTGATTTAGGATTTTTCTCTTATTTTTCAGCCATTCGGCCATGTCCATGTGCATGCTTATCCGGGGGCCTCCCAAGCACGTGGAGGGAAACAGTTTGAATGTCCAATCTTTTTATATCAAATTATGTTTAGTAGACCCCGGAATAGGATGATGGACCACAGTAACACAGCCACCTGGCATGCAGGAACCCACATCAAAGCATAGAATCAGAGACTTGAAAGGGGACTTTTGGGCCATGGAGTCCAACCTCCTTCTCAATGCAGGTTTTCCAGCTAAAGCTTCCTCAGCAGATACCTCTACAGACTCTTTTTGAAGGCTTCCACAAAAGGAGACTCCATCACATCTCAAGGCAATTGATTCCACTGCAGAAGCACTTGCAATACCAAAAAGTTTCATCTAATGTTCAGTTGAAATCTACCCTCCTATAATTTCAATCTATTAGACCTGGTGCTGCCCTTTGGAGAAGCAGAGAACCAGCCTTCCTCCTCCTCTCTGTTAAAGTCTTTGGAGAATGCAACCATGTGTATGGTTTGGATGGGCACCATACCTAATTGGCACCATATTGGATTGGCAACTGTATTAATTGGCTCTGATATCAAGCTCAAGCCCGATAGGTGACCAAGAGGTCAAACCAAGCAAAGGAAGAAACCTGGCTGTAAACAAGAGAGGCACGTCAACCTAAACACCCTCCAGGTAAGACTAAGTCATTTGTCAGGCAAATACACACCATTCCTGTGGATAATAGGCTTAAGCAGAAGCTGGAGTTTTTCCAGGGAATGCAATTGTGACAAGCCCACCAGGACACTGATTGACAGATATCTGTCCCTTGTGCACCTGGACTCCTTCCTCTTGTCTTGTAGCTCCCACAATAGACCGCTACTACAACACACATTATGTTTCTGTTATCCAAACACTGCAAACATTAGTGGATTGATAGTCCTTTGTGCTGCAACTCCCGTTGTTCCACACATGGAACTACACATACCTTCCACTTCCACAGGCTGTTTTTTGGGTACAAATATCCCTGATTTCAGGATGCCCAGCATAGTCTCTCAAAGGTTTGCCCATCACTCTGTCCATCTGGCTCCTGAACAAAATCTGTCCTTAGGTCTTACCTAAGCCAGTCCACACTTCAGCTCTTCACTACTCTTCTGGAATGGCAATTATAACCCCTACCCCAAAAAATCCTCAGCCTCTCTATCCATAATTTTTTCTTGCCTTTATCTTTCTATTAGTTCTTGTGTGAATGTTTGATTGTTTGTATCTTGTATGCATGCATGAGTGAATTCCCTCTCAATAAAACACATTTTTAGCTTACTTTTGAATCTTTGATTGGTTCTTTTCCTGCAAGAGCCCATGAACACTGGTAGAAAAGGTCTCGTTATGTTACCCTCTCTTGCAAGCCTCCTCTCTGAACTAATTCACTGTCTACTTTTGCAAGATGGTATTTGGCATCATGGAGTGGCCCCTATGGCACCTCCTTTTTGGGGTAACCCATGTCACTCCTTCAGTCTTCTCTTCCCCAAGCTGAACATCCCCAGTTCCTTCAACTATTGCTCATAAGTTTGGTTCTCCATACTTTTTATCATCCTCACTGCCCTGCTCTGAACCTGATCCAACTTGTCCATATCCTTCTTAAAATGAGATCAGAACTCAAATAAGGTTTGACTGCTGTAGAATATAGTTACTTCTCTCATCTGGGAAACTATGCTTCTACTGTGCCATTTTCTATCATGGAAGCTCTCTCATCAACCAAGGTGAGAATACCAGGAGGGTCATTGGGATGCATGGTAGCAGCATCTCGTACAACCTATGGTGCTTCCGAGGTCTGTGTCACTTGCTGAGTAGCAGATAGATAGAGACAAAGGCCAGAATCTTGTGGCTGTCTTTTGTCTGTGCATCCGCGTGTGCCTTCAGGTCAACTGTTTACTTGCGTAGACTTATTTCAATTTTATGTAGACCCATTTCAATTCTTCATGACTACATCTATTTATTAAAACACTATCTTTCTCGTGGGCAGCATACAATATAAACAAATGGAAATTAAATTAAAAACAGAAACAACTTAAGGAAAGTTAAAAACATATCAAACCAGACAACAATTAAAACCACTCTAAAAGCTGTAACAAGCTGTGTGCCTTCAGGTCTTCTAGGACTTATGGATTATGAATTTCATAGGGTTTTCTTAGACAAGGAATACTCAGAGGTGGTTTTGCCAGTTCTTTCCTCTAAAATATAGCCTACAGCACCTGAGATTCATTGGTAGCCCCCCATCCAAGTACAAACCAGGACTAAGCCTGCTTAGCTTCCAATATCAATGTGAATCTGTGTCCCTTTAAGCCAGCTGTCCACTTATGATGAGCCCATGAATTTTGTAGGATTTTCTTAGGCAAGCAACAATCAGTCTTGCCAGTTGTTTCCTTTAGGAGGAACCTTCTCTAGGATAGCTTATCTAGGATGAGCTTGAGAAACAAAAATCCACAGAGTTTCTGCCTTATCTGGATTCAGTTTTTGAATCTTTTAGACTCAAGGGGAGAATAATACAGATGCTGGGAAACTATCAAATAATGGTGCCAAGGGGAAACAAACATGGCCAGCTGGGGAACCTAAAATGGCCACATATGGCCCTAGAACCCAGTTTTCTTCACTCATGGGACTAGGAATAGATCATGAGAATGATTTTCAAAGTGGTGTCAGGTATTTATCACCCCCGGATCCAAGCTGGGAGGGGTTGCTAACAGAGTATAGGATCAAATTTCAATATGACCTTGGTAGATTGGAGAGCTGGGCCAAAGCTAACAAAATGAATTTCAACAGAGAGAAATGTAGGGTCCTGCACTTGGGCAGAAAAAAATGGAAGTCACAAGTATAGGATGGGGGATGTGTGGCTGGATAGCGGTGTGTGTGAAAGGAATCTAGGAGTCTTGGTAGATCACAAGCTGAACATGAGCCAGCAGTGTGACGCGGCAGATGGTAAAGCCAACGCAATTCTTGGTTGCATCAATAGGAGTCTGGTGTCTAGATTCAGGGAGGTAATGGTCCCACTCTATTCTGCATTGGTTAGGCCTCATCTGGAATACTGTGTCCAGTACTGGGCACCTCAATTCAAGGAGGATGTTGACAAGCTGGAATGTGTCCAGAGGAGGGCAACCAAAATGGTGAAGGGTCTGGAAGCCATAAAGCCCTATGAAGCTTAGGGAGCTGGGTATGTTTAGTCTGCAGAGGAGAAGATTAAGAGGAGCCATGATAGCCGTGTTTAAATATTTGAAGGGATGTCATGTTGAGGAGGGAGTGGACTTTTTCTCTGCCGCTCCAGAGACTAGGACAAGAAGCAGTGGATTCAAGCTGCAGGAAAGGAGATTCCTCAGGAAGAATTTTCTGACGGTCAGAGCGGTTCAGCAGTGGAATATGCTGCCTCGGAGTGCAGTGGAGTCTCCTTCTTTGGAGGTTTTTAAGCAGAGGCTGGATGGCCATCTGTTGGGAATGCTTTGAGGGTGTTCCTGCATAGCAGGGGGTTGGACTCGATGGCCCCTGAGGTCTCTTCCAACTCTATGATTCTATGATTCTATGATTCAAATGGTGGAAGTCTGATTCTGGGGTACAGCAGATGTCCAGATCAGGAGCCCCAGCAGAGCAGGATCTAGCTCCAGGGCCTCGGGTTGCACACCTTTGTTTTACGTGATTCCATCCTGGAAGGGACCAAGTCCTCCCAATTCCTAACTGGGGATAGTTGCCCAATGGAGGAAAAAGATTGCATTGGCTATGATAGATGCAAGCTATGTTTGGGCATTTTTATGCATGCAGATCAGCCCAATTTCTCATCCAGGCTGGCCCATTAGAGAAAAGGTGACCAGCCTGTGAATAACTTCAGATGCTTCTGATTATACACAACTGCTTCCATGGTTACCATTGCTAAGGAAACAAGGCTCACTGTTTGGGATAGTCAATACATTTAGTCAAGGGATGACTTGCCCGCTGGCATTTTGAGGCATCCCAAACCCTGTCATCTCCATTAAAAATAATAACCCAAGCCCCCTTTAGGAAAGAAATTGTATGAATTCCAAACAGAACCTTTTCTGTAGGACTGATGTGCAGACATTGCTTGTCTACTCTGCTAACCAATCTCTCTCTCTCCCTCCCTCTCACTCTCACACACACTCTCTATCTGTCTATCATCTGTCTCTATCTATCTATCTATCTATCTATCTATCTATCTATCTTCTATCTATTTTCATGCATACATTTCATACGTACATTTTTGGAGTCAGTGACAGACAGAACTTAATACATAGTAGGACTTTATGGCTTCTGCCCATTTAATGAAACAGCCACAACAAAAAAATTGAAAACAAAAGGGAGCTGCATCCAAGAAGCCCAAGTGTTTTGCTGATGTATTAATTAACTTCTGTTTGTTAATCACTCTAACAGAGATAAAAAGAGACAGAGAGAGACAGAGAGAGCATTCAACAGAGATTTTAACTACTTCTTTTTGGGTTCTAGAACAAACTTGTAAGAAGTAGGGCTCATTGGTTTTTAAATTGTACACACACAGACACACACTGAGAGATACTATATTGGGATAGCATTGTGCAAATCTTCACCTATGGAAGTACACAATAACTATGCTTTTATTGAATGGCCATGATGCACAACTGAGTGAAAATGCAAAAGCTGCAACTGAATGCACCTCCATGCACAATGTGCAATGGACACCCATGCCCAGTCTACATCTATGCCCAATGTACAACCATGCACAATGTCACTGCATGCTCAACTCCTCTTCCACAACTTTGAACTGACTGTGGACCTTCCACTTTGGAGAAAATTTCCAAATGCATATGTTTCAAAAAGGATGCATAGAGAGGGTTTTGGATATAACATTTTATTTTTATCAACATTCCAGGTACTTCTAATGTTTGGATTGTGACTGTTATTCAGTGGTGTACCTAGAGCTTTTGCTGCCTGGGGGTGGTCCCCGAGTTTGCCACCCAGGGGTGGTCTCTGAGTTTGCTGCCCGGGGGTGGTCCCTGAGTTTGCCGCCCCTTCTCAGAGGAGGGAGGACCTACCCAAAATACCAAATAAAAACTGCTTGACTGGCATTGGGTGATTGGGCTCTGGGTGTTCGCACTCAGAGGGGGTGCTTTGCACGTGCTCAGAGACACACCAGCATTCCTGCGGTGGTGAGCACCCTCTGTCCATCTCACCCCCCTTCCTCCTTGGAGGGTCAGTGGGGCTGAGATCATCCCCACTCTTGGAGGTTAGGTGGGGAGGAAAGTGGGTGTCTCTCCCACCTCCTCGAGGCTCCTTATTTTCTCTCCTCTCCCCCTTTCTCCCTCCCTCCTTCTCTGCCTGACCTGGAGGCAGGTGGTGTTGGCGCTGCTGCTTTGGCTGGAAACAGGTTTGATCCCAGATTGGGAGGAAGAGAGGGAGGGGAGGGGAGGAGTGGGGAGAAGGACAGCCTCCTTTCCTGGGTGGCATGCCCCTCCAGCAGATCTCTCCAGGAGGCTCTAGTGCCCATTTAGTTGCTGGACATCTGCCACTGTGTGGAGGGTGGCCCAGTGCCGCCCCCCAAAAAAGGCCGCCCAGGGAGCCCCGCCCCCTCTGCCCCCCTCGGTACACCACTGGTGTCATTGTTCATGTGAGAAGGGGAGTCATCAAAGAAGGGATGGTATAACACTCAGGGTATAGAAAAAGAAGAACCTTTTCAGCACACAAGCAAAATCATACGACCAAGCAAAATTGTGTGCATGTGACCAAGCAAAATCACAGTGTGATCAAGATGGCACACCTTATTAATGAGGGAAAACACACAAACCCTGGCCATTTAAGAAGGGAAAGATTCCAGCCCCTCTGTCCTCTTCCCTCCACTGAGTTGAGTGCAGACTGCTTTCGCACTAGGAACTGATCCTACAGATGGATCCCCCCTACGCAGACCCATTTCTGCATTGTCAGAAAGCAGTGGTCCTTTCACAGAACACAGTTATAGTGCTATGATTCCACTTTGACTGCCACGGTTCCCTCCTATGGAATCTTGGGCTTTGTAGTTTGGGGAGGCACTAGAGCTTTCTTGCTGAGAATTCTAAATATTGCTCCCTAAACTGCAAAACCCAGTTAAGGGAGACTCATAGTGTACAAATGTGTAGTGTGGAAGGGCCCTGGGTGGATGAGCAGGGATGCCTCTAGCCATTTTCTTGTGGCCAGATGCTCTGCAAGAAGACCATCTGCAGGTATTTCCTGAGGATTCCTGTTGCAGCATGTCCAGTTACAGGAAAATAGCTGGAGAAGTCCCTGTTGGAGAAGTCTCTGCTCACCCACACACTTTCAGGATCATTGGGAGCTATAACTATGCATGCCTTCCATCATTTCCAAGATGAAAAGATGAAAACAGATGATGGACGTCACCTAGAGTACTGCATCCAGTTCTGGGCACCACAGTTCAAAAAGGAGATTGACTAACTGGATTGTGTCCAGAGGAAGGTGACCAAAATGGTAAAAGGCCCATGAAGCCCTATGAGGAAAGGCTTAGGGAGCTGGGTATGTTTAGCCCGGAGAAAAGAAGTTTAATAGGCACCATGATAGCCATGTTTAAATATTTAAAGGGATGTCATCTGGAGGAAGAACCAACATGGTGTAGTGGTGTGAGCAGTGGACGATGGCCATGGAGGCCAGGGTTTGATTCTCTGCTTGGAAATAGAATCCAACTGGGTGACGTTGGGCTCATCACACACACCATGATAGGTTCTCTTTAGGGTCACCATAAGCTGGAAATGAAGTCACATAACAACAACATAAAGAAGACAAAGAAAGCTTGTTTTCTGCTGTACCAGGGACTATGACTTCAAGCTACACGAGAAGAGATTCCACCTAAACATTACAAAGAATTTCCTGACAGTAAGAGCAATTTGGCAGTGGAATATGCTGCTTGGGAGTGTGGTGGAGTCTCCTTCTCTGGAGGTTGTTAAACAGAGGCAGGGTGCCCATTTGTGAGGAATGCTTTGATGGTGTATTTCTGCATGGCAGAAGGGGGTTAGACTGGATAGCCCTTGGGGTCTCTTCCAGCTGTAGGATTCTTTCATGTGTTGAAACAGAGGTTGGATGGCTATCTGTCAGGGATGTTTTCTCTGTAGATTCCTACAATGGACCCAAGTCCAGACTAGGACCTTTCCACACTTTACTGTTATAGTGCTATTATTCTACTTTCAACCTCCTGAGGAATTCTGGGGTTTGTAGTTCACTGGGGCCCAAGAGCTCTCTGTCTGAGAATTCTAAAGGCCCCTCTCTAAACTGCAAACCCCAGGATTTCATAGGAGGTTGAAAGTGGAATCATAGCACTAGAACAGTATAGTATGGAACGATCCTTGATGACCCTTGGGAGTATTTTATAAACTTCATGATACTATAATTCTGTGAACTCAATTTCATGACAGGGAAAGGACCCATATCTATGAATGCCATATTAGAAGCAGCACATTTCTACATATCATATCTCATATTCTCCAAAATTTCATAGACAAAAACCAGGACACATATCTGAACATGGTCAAGAAGAGGAATAATACAAAAAGGAGGAAAGGCTGCAGGAGTTTGCTTATGCCAGAGTGTAGTGGGTAGGCAAAGATGCCACCTCCTCCTCTCCTTGTAACCCTCTGAACTCAGTTTGCAGCAACTGAAATAATTTGAGGACAAAAGGGGAAAGTGGAAGGAGGAGAGAGAAACTGGGACATGTTAAAAGCAACTTAAAAGGTAGGATGGCTGAGGATTAACTGGGATTGTGGCTGGGGCATTTGGGGGGTACGAGCTAAGTGAGATATGTGTGTTACTCCACTAGAAAAACCCTATCCCGGGGTTTACAATTTTGATATCAAAATATGATTTGATGTGTCTGAGAGGTCACCCGGATGGGCACGTAGGCAGCAATGGTCAAAGATCAAAAACCAGGTCAGGCCAGTAAAATCCCCAATCACGTAGCCCCAGGAGACCTCAAGATTTGTAAACCCACAATAAACAAAGGGTCCTCAGCCCCGAGACACTGACTTGAGGGGATTAGCGTGTCTGCCCCAAGCTGAGCAAATATTCCATCAGGCGAGGACCATTTACATTAAACACACCACAAACTAACACAGCCGAAGATCCTGAGACTTTGGCAACACCTTGCAATCCCATCACACAAAGGAAATTGCCATGGTGAAGCTTCGTTACTGCTCCAACACCCATTCTTCTCCCTGGGAAAGGATTAGTCCTCCAGGTACTTTTTCCCCTACAAATAGTCCTGGTTTTTGAGCGGTTCTTTGGATCACTCCCAGTCATCCCAGCAGACCGTTGCTCCATCTGTTGAGTGATCCCCTCAGCCCTGTCCCTGCTTCTTCTCCGTTGCTTTTCCCAGACCCAGGACTTCAGGAAAAGGTGCAGTATTACCCCAGCTGTACCCCTCCAATACTCCCTTATCCAGTTTCCTCTCTTTTGTTTCTTAATAGCTCTTGGGTGTGCGTGTGTGTGATTGTGTTGGTGCGTGAGACTTGCATTCAATAAAATCATTTATTGGACATTTTTGTTTGGTTTTGGGCTTGGCCTGACCCCGTAAAAACTGGGTAAAAGACCCTGCTAGGTTACCCTGCCTCTCTCATTGCTATTGCTTGTGCTCTGGCTAGTTTCCATTCCCCATCATGTGGAGCATATTGAGGTGTCCCCCAAGGGACCCCAGGAATCAGGGTAACATGTATATCGCTCAACCATTATTTCATTTGTTTTTGTTGTTGTTTTTAGTGTGTCTCCAAATTGTGTCTGACTTACAGTGACCCTAAAGACAACCTGTCACGGAGTTTTTGGGGGCTGAGAGTGTGTGATGTGCCCAGGATCATCCAGTGGGTTTCTATGGCTCAGTGGGGAATAAAACCCTGGTCTCTTGGATCATAGTCCAGTGGTTAAACCACAACACCACACTGGCTCTTGCTGACTTTTCCCCAGTTTTGGGACCCAAGCTAGCTTACAAAAGTTAAAACACATACAATGGAAAACCATTACGAAAAGAGAAGTAAAAACATGCGAAGATATTATGGAAATACATATATAAGAATACCCAGAATTAAAATCCTTTAAAACAGATTTGCTAAAAGATAGAAGGGAAAAAGATAATTGCAACATGTGGGATGCGGCAGGAGAAGCTACTGAACAAAAACAAAAACACTCTTTCTAATCTGCAGCAATTGTTGTACGTGCAAAGGAGCTTGCTAGATCACAGTGCACCGTTTCTAAGTACAGAAGCTCCTGTGAGAGGTTTTTCTGCTGTTATCTCGGCACACACGTTTGCAGGTCTTTCTGAGCCGGTTCTCAGATCCTTTGGATAGAGGTTACTTCTCTTTTCACCATATTACCTTGAAGTAGTTAACATGTTTTTTTGAATTCAGACTCCAGAAACTGGATCAGAAGTCAATGGTTTGCAGTTAATGGGCCTCCAGCCGTGTATGAATGCGCAGAAAAGTGTGAGCTGAATCAAGGCATCCCATGGTCCCTGGACTGGCAATCGTCATGTCAGTATGCTAACGAGCAGAATACAAATGAGTTTGCACAGTCGGTTCCTAGCAGGAAATGTACATTTAGGATGAGGAAGATGCTACAGTTACAAAGGGAAGTCCTATCTGAAAGAACAATTCTATGTCATGGTCCACAAACTGTCATTTTATGAGTCTGTAGCTACATTGCAGAAATGCAAGAGAACTCTGTTAGTGAATTGGGTACCAGGACGTGTCTGGCCACACACATTGGGTGCTTCTGATGAACACTTCTCATGCTGATTGGGCACTTCTGACAGGCACTGGGTGTCCTGATATACATTTGGCATACATGTTGCATTCCAGCACTTCCTAGCTACGGTGGTGTAGCTAGAGCTTTTGCCGCCCCTGGCGGTCCCCATGTTTGCCACCTCTTTCAATAAACAAGATTTTTAAAGGGTGGGAGGGAGAGGAAATATTGGTCAATGCACTCCTGACAGATGGCCATCGAGCCTCTGTTTAAAGCCTTCAAAGAAGAAGACTTCATCACACTCCCAGGCAGAAGCATATTCCATGAATTACTCCTACTCAGGAAGTTCTTTATAATGTTACCCTGATTTCTGGGGTCCCCTGGGGATACCTCAATGTGCTCCAGATAATGGGGAATGGGAATTAGCCAGAGCACAAGCTGTAGCACTACAAGAGGCAGGGCAACCTAGTGAGATCTTTAAACCCAATTTTTACAGGGTCAGGCCAAGCCAAAAACCAAGCAAAATTGTCTAATAAAATTATTTTATTGAGGGGAATTGACTCATGCATGCATGCACACAAGATACACACAATCACATATTCACACAAGAGCTAGCTGAAAGAGAAAGGGAGGAAAAATTATAGAGAAGCTGAGGGATTTGGGGGGATTTATAATTACCAGTCCAGAAGAGTAGTGAAGAGCAGAAATGTATTTTGGCTCAGGTAGGACCCAAGGGCAGTTCTCATTCAGGAGCCAGATGGACAGAGTGATGGGTAGACCTTTGAGAGACTGCCCTGGGCCTCCTCAAATCAGGGGTATTTGTACCCTGAAAATGGCTTGTGGCTGTGAAGGTTCCAGATGCAAGACAAAGGGAACCTGTTGTGGACAATGAGTCTTTCGCCTGTTGATGGGCTTTTTGCTTTGATTGACAAAGACATGATGGGTGTTGTAATAGCTGTCTATTGTGGGTGCTCTGAGGACAGAGGAAAGAATCCAGGTGGACAAGGCTGTCAATTGGTGTCCTGGTGGGCTCCTCACAGTTGGATTCCCTGGAAAATTCCAGCTTCTATTTAAACCTATTATCCACAGTGTTACCCTGTATGTTGGGGGTCCCGGGAGGGGCGCCCAAATAACCAAATAAAAGCACAAGTTGGGGGGGGGATTAAACTCGAGCACTCTCTTAAGCTAACGAGAGGCAGGGTAACTTTAACTGGGATCTTTCACCCTATGTCTACAGTGTCAGGTCAGAGAGCGGCTAGACAAGTTCTAAAGCAACACATAATATTTTTATTGAGAACAAACAACACAAACACGACATACACTAACTAACGGATAAATAGAAATGGAGAGTTTTGGGGGAATGGGTAATACGACACCTGTTCACGTGGTCCTGGAAAGAAGAGGAGGTTGAGGGGAAGAGAGCTCAGTGAGGTTCGCTGAGGGGGCGACTCGCTGGACAAACCGACAGCAAGGCAGGATAGCAGTCCTGAGTGTTCCGAGGAGGGCTTAGAATTGGGGGAGGGGGGTTATAGGGTGGATTGTACCTTACAGGCCATGCCATTCTCAGTGAGAACAAAGGAAATTTAGAGCAGGACAGTGGTGCTGGAAAAGGTCAGGTTTTACATGATGAGCTTAGCGCTGGATGACAATAGTATGGCCAGTATGTTGATGGCCCAACATAAAGTAATGGCTCGACACTCGGTCGTGCATCTTTGTGTAAAGTCGTGCTGAACAAGGCTGTTTGCAAGAAGGAATGGTCCCTGAAGCATCGGAGAGGCATTAAGTTACCTGCCTGAATGAGGTTAGGAATGTACAACCATTAACGGCCGCACCTATTAAGTGCTTGTCCGGTGGCCCCTGCAAAGACATGGAGTAGGGTGGCAGAGAAAGATCAAATAGAGGCCAAATTATTTCATATCAAGAGATATCTAGTGCTCTCACCAGACATAGCAGAACCGTGGTGACAACAGGAATGATGTGTATTTGCCTGACAAATGACTCAAGTCTTACCTGGAGGAATTTTGGAGTTGACCTCTGCTTCTCACATTTACAGTCAAATTCTTTCCTTCGCTCGGTTTGACCTCTCTGTCACCGCTCAGGCTTGGATTTGATATCAGAGCCAATAAAATGTGTTGCCAATTACATATGATGCCAATTAGGTATGGTGCCCATCCAAACCATACTGATATTGGGGACCCCCAAAGCAGGACCTTACAATAATGTTTAGGTAGGATTTCTTTTCCTGAAGTTTGAAACCATTGCTCCATGTCCTAGTCTCTGGAGAAGCAAAACACAAGCTTGTCCCATCTTCCATTATCCCTTCAAACTTTTAAACATGGCTGTGATGTCCCCTTTTAACCTTCCTTTCTCCAGGTTAAACAGACTCAGCTCCCTGAGCTCCTCAACATAGAGGATGGTTATCATACTGGTCATCCTCCTCTGGACATGTCCCAGCTGCATGAGTCTACATCACACTTTGCATCATGTCAATCTGCCTGCATATAGTTAAACAGTGATTGTACTACACCACCCTTCTGCTAAATACTGACATGGTGTAACCAATCACCTATTGGTGAATGTGCTTGCTTTTTTTTGCAACCTCAGTGGATCAAATGCTACATTGAAGACTCTGTGGAATAAATGGTGCACCATCCAAGAATGTAGAAATCTGTGTACAAATGGTTACACTTGTTGAATTCCTTTGACAGAAATGTTAGCTGAATCTAGACATTACACTTTGGTCAAAAAAAGGCCAGCCACATATGTAAGGGAACCTACTTATCTGCAAAACACCAACAGGATGCCAGTCTTGACTCAGAGCTGATCCACAACAGCTTAGTTGCAGTGCTTTGGTAGGAGAGGTTGGGCAGACATTGGGATAAGGTATGGGCAAGGGAAGGGATTTTTAAGGCCATTTCCTCACTAGATTGTTACAGTGCTGTTATTCCACTTTCAACATCCTATGGAATCCTAGGGTTTGTAGTTTAGGAAGGGGCCTCAAAGGCCCCTCCCTAAACTGCAAACTCCAAGATTCCATAGGATGTTGAAAGTGGAATAATAGCACTAGAACAGTCTAGTGCGGATATGGTCTAAGCTACTTAGTAGTATCTGGCACTGAACAAATTTGGTGACAGATGTCAAGACCCTACTGAATGCAGATCCTACTGAATGCAGGCAAAGTGTGAAGCACAATCAGAGCAGTTACACAGGAAGGTTGAGTGGGACAGAGATGCAGAAAATCCAGAGGGAAGGGTTATGGCGTGACAAAGCTCTCTCAGTGGATCTGGCTGGCCAGCCAGTAGCTGTTTTGTGCCATTTCTGCACTAGCCTGCTCTAGCGTGATGAATCATAGAATCATAGAAATGTAGAGTTTGAATAGACCACAGGGACCATTCAGTCCAACCCCCTGCCATGCAGGAACACCCTCAAAGCACTCCCGGCAGATGGCCATCAAGCTTCTGCTTAAAAACCTCCAAGGAAGGAGACTCCACTACACTCCAAGGCTGCAGATTCCACTGCCGGACAGCCCTGACTGTCAGGAAGTTCTTCCTGAGGTTCAGGTGGAATCTCCTTTCCTGCAGCTTGAATCCATTGCTCCTTGTCCTGGTCTCTGGAGCAGCAGAAAACAAGCCCTCTCCTTCCTCTACATGACATCCCTTCAAATATTTAAACATGGCTATCATGTCCCCTCTTAACCTCCTCTTCTGCAGACTAAACATACCCAGCTCTCTAAGTCTATCCTCATAGGGCTTCATGGCTTCCAGGCCTCTCACCATTTTGGTCGCCCTCCTCTGGACCTGCTCCAGCTTGTCAATATCCTTCTTGAACTGGGGTGCCCAGAACTAGACACAATATTCAAGATGGGGTCTAACCAAAGCAGAGTAGAGTGGTACCAGTACCTCCCTCGATCTAGACACCATACTCCTATTGATGCAGCCGAGAATTGCATTGGCTTTCTTGGCTGCCGCATCACACTGCTGACTCACGTTCAGCTTGTGGTCTATGAAGACTCCTAGATCCCTTTCACACGTACTGCTATCCAGCCACGTGTCCCCCATCCTATTTTTGTGGATTCCATTTTTTCTACCTCAGTGTAGAAAACCCTCCCGAAACTGAAAACCCCAGGATTCCAGAGTATGTTGAAAGTGTAATCATCGTGCTTTAACAGGCTAGTGCGGAAATAGCCTTGGTCAGGAATAGGGCTGTACCGAATGCTATTTCATAGCCTGGCAGATGCTGTTATGCAAAGAGGTACCAGGTATCTGCTTGCATAATCATGGAAAAGGTTATTTCTGGCACTTACGGCTTTGTCTTTTTGTCTTTCCATTATATTTGTAGAACTCTCCTCCAGCATCGCAGTTTAAATGAGTTCATTTTCTTTGCCTAGATTTCAATCTGGAAACCGCTCCCAGATGGATAATCTACTCAAGAACTTGGATGGAGTGAGACGGATTTGTTTTGCTCACTGCCAAAACTTTTTAGAGCAGAACCACTTACTTTTGGTCTCTTGCACCTGCCTGGTGAGTGCCTCCCATTCCAAACTGTTCTAGTAACCTTTCGGTCAGCATGATTCATTTCGTTCCACGCCTGGGTATTGAATCCAAGAGATGCATTTGCATCTGAGCAGGCCAAAGAATTTTTCATCTACAAAATAGATCCCTGATGAATATGTATAACTCCACTGAATGCTCATAAACAATAAGAGGAGACTACAAAACTTGTTAGCAGCTGTTACGGAGCCAAATCCAGGGCTGCCTCTATAATTATGCCCGAATGTGAGTTATACCCAAAGATGCCTCCCTCCCCCATTCAACGAGCCTCTTTCTGAGTTCTAGCTCATAAAAGGAGGATTTCAGTTATCGTCAGTGGCTCTATTACAGATTTGATTTTTGTGTCGGATAGGAAAGGGAATTGAATTTTATTTTTACCTTTCATTACCGCTCCTGCAAACCAGGTTTTGATCAGAATAGGATGCAAACACTCTAGTGCCAATTGAGTTGTGCGTATGATGTGTGGGAACTGAGAATATATTTCACTCAATTGTACTCAGTAATATTTGTGCTGAAAATTTCTTGTGCATTCCTGCCCATGCCATTCAATGTAATTTAAAAGAAATGGCTTCTGCCCAAACTATAAGAACTTTGGAGAGGGGGGAGTGGGTGAGATTACAGGAGAGGTGCTTCTGGGTGGCTGTGGAACTCCCTCCCATGAGATGCTAGGTTGCATGCCCTCCAGCATTCCATAGATTGAAAACTGGGATTCATGTGCGGCCAGGCAATATCACAGTGTGTTCACAACAACAAAAGTTATTAATGAGGAAGAAAAGAGAAGGTAGGAAAGGCTGCAGCAGTTGGCTTTTGCCTGACTCGGCTGGGAAAAGTGTGATTCTACTCCCTCCTCTTCTTTCCTCCTACTGAGTTAACTTAGCCCATTTCTGCTCTGTACTGTTATAGTGCTTTTGCTCCACTTTTAACATCCTATGGAATCCTGGGGCTGATAGTTTAGGGAGGGGCATTGAGCATTCTCAGCCAGAGAGCTCTTGGAACTCATTAAACTACAAACCCCAGAATTCCACAGGATGTTGAAAGTGGAATAATAGCACTATGGCCCTTTTCGCATCTTACCTTCTCCCGCGACAGGGGAGGCCGTCTCGCACGAGAAGCCTCTTTCACAATGCTGCTGCTTCCTCCCTCCTTCCTTCCGGAGGGCACTTCGTGATGACACGACCGTCGCACGAGCGCCCCGCCCCTTCCTTCCGCAGGAGCTGTAGGAGCTGTAGGCTCCGCAGGGAAAGGAAGCGCTTCCCGGCCAGCGTGCCGACGCACCGCACGGAGGTAAGTGCACTAGCACAGAACGAGCATTGTGCAAGTGCGGGCTATTTTCAGCTTCAAGCCGAAAATAAAAAAATACGCCCCCACCCCGCTCCAGCCTCGTAAGCGCCATGCAAGTGGGAGTGCATCGTGCGCAGCGGCGCTCCCATTTGCGTGGTGCTCAAGCGGTGCTCGCGCAAAAAAAAAAAAAAAAAACATGCGAAAAGGTCCTATAACAGTGTAATGCAGAAATGGCCAACATGGAAGCTGCTTTGATTATCTCATGACTCTAGCACTTGTGTCTGTGAAGGTGGGACTGAGACAAGGGCCACTTCTGAGGATCTAAAGACCTGGGCAGGACCATATGGGGAGAGATGTTACCACAAATAATCTGGATCTGCTCTGCAAAGGGCTTTTAGGTCATCACTAGCACTTTAACCCTGGTTCCCAGATAGTTCTTGCTAGATCAACAGCTTCCAGAAAGAATCACATGGTAGTACTTCTATGAAATGAAGAAGTGGAGAGACGAAAGGAAAAAAAAAATGCATGGTGGGTTTTCCTTTTCTTTCCCTAACTCTGTCCTTGGCAGTCTTGTCTACATTTTCCATTTCACTGAAGCTCTCTGCTGGGCTTCCAGGCTTCTACCCATTGCCTTCTGTGCTAGGTCTCCTTGGTTCATTCATGTGTCATGTTGTTTTTCAACTGTGTGGACCCTTTAGTTGCTTGTGGTGGGTCATATAGTTGGAAATCTGGAAGACAATGGACTCTCCTCCCTTGAAAGTTTTAAAACAGAGCCTGGATGTCAGAGATTCTCTATAGATTTCTCCACTGGCTATGGGGTTAGACCAGATGGCCCTTGGGATGATGATGATGATGATGATGATGATGATGATGATGATGATGATGATAGAATCATAGAATAATAGAGTTGGAAAAGACCACAGGGGCCATCCAGTCCAGCCCCCTTCTACTATGCAGGAACACACCATCAAAGTATTCCCAGCAGATGGCCATTCAGCCTCTATTTAAAAACCTCCAAAGAAGGAGACTCCACCACACTCCACTGTGGCAGCAGATTCCACTGCCAGACAGCTCTGACCATCAGGAAATTCTTCCAGAGGTTCAAGTGGAATCTCTTCCTGCAGTTTGAATCCATTGCTTCTTGTCCTAGTCTCTGGAGCAGCAGAAAACAAGCCTGTTCCCTTTTTGATATGATGTCCTTTCAAATATTTAAATATGGCTATCATGTCCCCTCTTAACCTTCTCTTCTGCAGACTAAACATACCCAGCTCCTTAAGCTGCTCCTCATAGGGCATGGCTTCCAAAACCTTCACCATTTTGGCTGCCCTCCTCTGGACATGTTCCAGCTTGTCAATGCCATTCCTGATGATGATGATGACAATTGTCTCATGATTCTCTGATTCTGTGAAGCTAACAAACAATGGGAACCATTGTTTCATGAGAAGAAAAGGACCCATGTCTATACGCACCATATCAAAAGCAGCATATCTCTGCGTATCACACGCCCAATATTTCACAGGGCAAAACTGGGATGCATGTGGCCAAGCAACATCATAATATGTAAAATGGAAAAAGTTGTTGGTGAGGAAGAACACACAAGCAAAGAGAAACTTCAGCAGTATGCTTTTCACCAAGCCTACTGCAAAGGGCACGTTTCCCCTCTCTTCTCCTCTGCTCCTTATTGAGGCCATTTCTGCATGAGACTGTTATAGCGCGATGATTCAACTTTCAACCTCCTATGGAATCCTGGGCTTTGCAGTTTCGGGAGGGGTCAGGCCGCCCCTCCCGAAACTGCAAACCCCAGGATTCCATAGGAGGTGGAAAGTGGAATCATCACGCTATAACAGACTCATGTGGAAATGGCCTGAGTTAATTGAGTGAGAACTAGGTTTCCACTTTGAACTCAGTTTGCAGCAATTGAAGTAGGAGAAAAGGGCAAAGTGGGAGGAGGGGAGAGAAACTGGAACATTTAAAAAGCAGCTTAACAAGTGGGACAGCTGAGAATTACTTTAAGTAATCGTTATTATTTTCGAGATCACATTAAAAAGAAAGAACAATGATAACAACAAATAAGACAACACCAAGTAACAAAACAAGACAACACACTAACAGACAGTCACACTAAAATGCCAACAGGGATGGCAGAGGATTAATCAGGAATTTCTCTGCTAAATCAGAACAGATGGAGGATACGTATCACCATTCCCATATGGCAACACCCTCCCAGGTCATCCCGTTGCAATCCTGGCGGTGCCTGGAAGGGAGTATGACACACCCGACACACTCCCCACCCAACCAGCTTCCTGTGGAAGGGAGCACAAGGGACATACATCTGCCTTCTGCAGTGCAGCTGGGCTCTTTCCATGATGCTCTGGGAAGGAAGTGCCTCCATCGCACTTCCTGCCTTTCCACTTGGCAGGTAAGTATGAGAGCAGTGCGCAATTGCGTGTGCTTAACAGATTAAATCTGTTAAGTGAATATCCTGTGATTGCAGCACATGGGGATGGAATGGCAGTGGGACCATGATGACATTGTGGGAAAGCACAACCTGCAGACTGCTGTCATCCCGTCCCCATATTAGGACTGTGGTCATTTCCACACTACGCTCTTACAGTGTGATTATTCCACTTTCAACATCCTAAGGAATCCTGGGGTTTGCAGTTTCGGGAGGGGCCGGTCAGCCCCTCCTGAATCTGCAAACCCCAGGATTCCATAGGATGTTGAAAGTGGAATAATCATGCTATAAGAGCATAGTGTGGAAATGGCGTGACACCATGCAGACATGGCCTATATCATTGAGTCCCATTTGGAAGAAAAGCAGAATATAAATTAAATCAATCAATAGATATCTTTTGCTTAACTCCAGTGTGAGGGTGCTTGTTGAGTCCCATCATAGCAGGAAGGCAGGATATAGTAATTAATTTAATAATAACTTAGTTTTTTGCTCATGCTGTGTCCCTGAGCTTCCCACAGGCTACTGGCTGGCCTCTGCAAGCAATAGGATGCCAGGCTAGATAGATCCTTGGTTTGATCCTCCAGGGCTTCTCTGATGTATTTATTGTTCCTTTCTTGACCTATGACTCAGAACAGTGGAGCCTGTCAGCGATGCATGAAGCATAAGAAGAAGAGCTTGCAGGATGAAAAGAAAAAGTGAAATGCTTTAGGTTAAAGATTTTTCTTTTTTAAAAAAATACATATATTATTTTTTTTCATTTGCCACCACTCTCTGTGTTTCTTATCTTGGAAGAACGCTGTACTGATTTGACGCCACTTTTTCTGGCAGTTTAAGATAAAGCATAAGGGGTGGGAATCAGAGAGGGCGGGTGAAAACAGAGTGAGCTAAATGTTTCTTGCTTGCATCTTTTAATTCTTTTCTGCCTTCCAGAAAAGCCAGCAATCTGCCTCGGAGAACAGAAATGTTATGTAAAGTGCTCTGTGTGGTTAAAAAGAAATAGAAATGGAAGAGAAAAAAGTGTGTGTGTGTGTTTTGTATAAAATAGCTAAAAGTTATGCTTTTGTGCCTCTTGGGACTGAAAATTCCCTATCAAAAAAGGCAGTTGGGTTAAAGACTTTTTAAAAAAAGGTTAGGACAACAGAACTCTTTATACCCACTTGTTGGTGTCTAAAACTATATTTTAAGTGTTCTGGAACAAGCTGTTTCTTTTGGTGACAAAGAGTTCTTTGTCCATGCTTATAGGAGCTCTAATTTTGCTTTTTTATACATGATTGGAAATTCTGTTTTCCAAGCTCTGCACTGAATCAACCACCCCCTCTCTTCTCCCAGCTCTGTTTTTAACATTTCTGCAAGCATTGCTTTTAAGAAGACAAGGGGGTTGTAGTCCAACCTTTGCTTTGAAGAGGAAACATGCTTCAGGGCAGTCACTTAAATTTGCTCATCCTTAACTGCCTCATATTTACAATCACTATCTCGTTACCATTGTAACACTATTGCCATAATCATAACTATATTGTTACCCCCAAAAGGTTGGGGACCTTGAAGTGCTCAAGCAGTGTCTGTGTTACCATGGTTCTGTCATGCCGGTGATAGCACTAGATATCTCTTGATATCAAACTTATTTGGCCTTCACTTGACCTTTCTCTGCCACCCTGCTCCACGTGTTTGCAAGGGCCACCGGACAAGCACATAAACAGGCGCGGCCGGTAATTGTTGGACATTCCAATCCCCACTTAGGCAGGCAGATTAATGCCTCTCTGTTGCTTCAGGGACCACTTCTTGCAGACACACTTTGCTTAAGCGAGACCTTACACAAAGGCGCATGGCCCTGAGCCGGCACCCTCTCAAAGCTGAGCTATTTGCATACTGGCTGCACTATTGTCATCCAGCGCTAAGCTACTCATGTAAAATCTGACCTTTTCCAACACTTTTGTCCCGCTCCGAATTCTCTTTGTTCTCACCGAGCATGGCATGGCCTGTAGGCACAATCCACCCTATAAAAAATCCCCGATTCCGAGCCCACCTCGGATCGCCCTGGACTTCCATCTAGGCTTGCTGCTGCTCTGTCCAGTGAAGTTGTCCCCTCAGTTCCCAACAACTGAGTCCACCAGACTTCTCGGATCACTCCTGAGTTTCATCCAGTCTTGCTGTCGGTTTGTCCAGAGAGCTCCCTTAGCGAACCACGCTGAGCTTTCTTCCCTGCGACCCTCTGATTTCTCCAGGACTATGAGAAAAGGTGTCGTATCACCCATTTCCCCCCAAAACTCTTATTTCTAATTTCTTAGTTAGCTGTGGGCTTGTGGTGTCTTTTCTGTTGTTTGTCCTCCAATAAAACTATCACTTTTACTATTTTAAAACTCTGCCTGCCTGCTCTTCTGACCTGACGCTGTATACATAGGGTTGCAAGATCCCTGCTAAGTTACCCTGCCTCTCATTAGCTTAAGAGAGCGCTCGAGTTAATTTCCCCATCTTGTGTTTTTGCTTGGTTATTTGGGTGTCCCTCCTGGGACCCCCACAACACAGGGTAACACCTGCATCTCCTTAGAAAAATGTGGAATTAGAGTTCAAAGGAGGCCTACAAAAGGGGAGTAACCGTGGGACCTTGGATATAACTCCAAGACACTGGTTGAGTGTCAAAATAATGTTTTAATCTGAGGAAATTCACAAAACACAAATCAAGCAATCTCATGAGCCCTACAAGGCTAAGAAGGTAAAAGAGAGAAAGGTTGGATAATGAAAGATTTTGGGGTAAAGTGGGTAATAATTACTCTTCCAGAAGCAGAAGACTGAAATGAGGTGGCTCAAGAACTTGAGGGTAGCACAGAGCGTGAGAACCGGGGAGCCGACAGACAGAGTGACACGCTTACATGCATCCAAGATACTATGAATTGTTGGGCTTGGGGTCAGGGTTTAAGTACTCTGTTTTCTGCCCTGAAGGGGAATGTATTAATTTGTCTCTGGCAGAGTAAACAAAAGGGGTCCAGAATGGACCAATGATCTTAACTTCAGATGACAAAGCATTGATGGGGGTCGTGACAGTCCCTTAATGTCTGGGCAGGTGGGAGAGCAAAGGCTAGTTTCTGCTGGAAGGGGTTACACGATGTTGGTCACCAATTGCGTCATCGGGTCAGTTTCATTTGCTATTGTATTGGAAGGTTGGGTCACTGAGAGGATTATCACAAACCCATCAGCACTGGGGCTTTCCTGACTCATCCTTTTGAACTTACGATCTGTCCGTGCTGAGGTCATCTGCCTTCGCATGTGGCTTCCAACTAGAGTCCTTGTCTACAGGTCTTCCGGCCATACGTGTATGACTTTTATGTTCAAAATAATATCTTTGATCAAGTAAATGATATTTCCCACCAACTAGACTGTACCATGGAGTGAGGGTGTATGGCATAGTAACTATCCTCTCCAACCTACTCTACTGGGTATCAGCCACATGAGGAGAAAGAGGTCCATTCTGCTGGCAATTAGAGCATAGATCAATGGTGTTTCTGTTAGACTGAGGTTGAGTGGGTGGGCAGGGGTGGGTACTTAGTTAAGTAGACTTACCTAAGTAGCTAATACAGGATTGTGGCCTCTGTCTTCAGCACTTTGTGGTGCTCAGCAAGAAAGGTAGCTAGAGAGAACCCAGTGGTCTTTCCACAATCACTGGTCTCAAGGTGTCTCACAAACAGGAGAGCTCTTCAGAGTTATTTCCTGGCCCTTCTGATGAACAAAGACATGGAAATCTTCAGGCTGAGGTGCTGTCAGGATGAAAAGTTGGATTTTTGGTTCTGTGTGTGTCACTTTTCATTATCAATGACTACAAACATGAACCGCCAGCAGGTAGAATTATAGAATTGTAGAGCTGGAAGAGACCACAAGGGTTCGGCCCCCTGCCATGTAGGAGTACACCATCAAAACACTCCTGCCAGATGGCCATCCAACCCCATTTCAAAAGCTCCAAAGAAGGGGATTCCACCACACTCTGAGGCAGCATATTCCTCTGTTGAACTTCTCTTACCACAAGGAAGTTCTTCCTAATGTTTAGATGGAATCTCTTTTCATCAAGTTTGAAACCACTGTTCCATGTTCTAATCTCTGGAGCAGCAGAAAACAGACTTGCTCCATCTTCCATATGTCATCCTTTCAAGTATTTTAACATAGCTATCACATCACCTCTTAATCTTCTCTTCTCCCACCTAACATACCCAGCTCCCTAAGCCACTCCTCATAGGGCTTCATGGTTTACAGGCCTTTTACCAATTTCATGACCTTCCTTTGGAAATATTCCAGCTTGTCAATGGCCCTTTTCGCACTGGCTTTCTCTCACGAAATAGCCCCGTGAGCCTTGCGGGAGTGGGAACGTCACTCTGCACAACGCACTCCCACTTCCGCGGCGCTCATGGGGCTGAAGCGGCATGAGCATGGATTTTTTTATTTTCGGCTTGAAGCGAAAATAAACGGCGCTCACGCAAGGCTTCCAGCGGCGTCCTGCACTTACTGGAGTGCGGAGCGCTGTCGCAAGCGGGCTTGTCGCGCTTCCTCCCCACTTCCGCCCCCCGCGGCGCCTACAGCTCCCAGGGGGCGCTGCGGAAACTGGGGTCATGGCTGAAGAGCACCCGTCACACAAGAAGACTCCACTTGTGGTAAGGAGGTGAGGGAAGCGGCAGCGTTTCGGAAGAGGGTTCTTACTTGAGCCGCCCTCCTCCGTCGCGCAAGCGCCGGCGCTGCGAAAAGGGCCAATGTCTTTCTTGAATTGCGGTGACCAGAACCAAACACAGAATTCCAGGTGAGGTCTCACCAAAGACCAATTGGCCTTTATTTTCAATATTTCAAATATTGCAAAATTTCAATATTTTCAATCTTTCATAATGCTGGATGCTGTCTTCTCACTCAGCAATTGAGTTTTCTGACCATGGGGAGGCAAAGTGGCAAAGAGGGTTGTGGGGAAAGGCATGATATATTTATCCACCTAAACATCAGGAAGAAGTTCCTGATGGTAACAGCCATTTTGCATTGGAATAGGCTGCCTTGGAGTGTGTAGGGTCTCCTTCTTTGGAGGTTTTTAAGCAGAGACTGGCTGTACATTTGCTGGGGATGCTTTGAGTGTGTGTTCCTGCATGGCAGAGGTTAGACTCAATGGCCATCGTGGTCTCTTCCAACTCTACGATTCTATGACTCTAGCGCTATTATTCCACTTTCAACATCCTATGGAATCCTGGGGTTTGCAGTTTAAGAAGGGGTATTGAGAATTCCCAGCCACGCAGCTCTTGGGCCTCAGTAAAGTACAAACCCCTGAAGTCTACAGGATGTTGAAAGTGGGATAATAGCAGTAGAACAGTGTAGTGCAGAAATGGCCTATGATTTTAACCTACAGCTGTGGGCTTTTCAGGAGCCATGCGGGACAAGAGGATGTGAATTGCTGAGACTGGGGATAACACAGAAGTCTTTTGGGTGAGAGAAGTAATTTAGAAACACACATGGTCTTCAGGGGGATGAAATGTGTCTGTATCAGGCCCCAAATGTGGTTTTAATGTACCGAACAGCCATTTCTGCACTAGACTGTTATAGCACTGTTATTCCACTTGCAACATCCTATGGAATCCTGGGGTTTGCAGTTTTGGGAGGGGCCGGCTGGCCCCTCCCGAAACTGCAAACCCCAGGATTCCATAGGATGTTGCAAGTGGAATAACAGTGCTATAACAGTCTAGTGCGGAAATGGCCCCTGGCAGAAACCTATTCATTTTTTGCACTTTTTAGACATCCCACTAGGTGGGACTGTTGCAAAGTTATTATGAATGATCTTTCATGCGTGAAGCAAGCCTGTTTTGTGCAGGGAATATACTTTGAGATATTCCGTTCCTAACGCACATTCTTTGGAAAGAGCCATTCTCCAGCGGAGACAAGATTTTGTTCCACGTGGAACAAAAGGTATCCTTGTTTCTCCCAGACTGGTGTGGCTCTTCCGCATCTGATAAGGTGTCCTGTCTTTAGCACTCAGCTCTACCTCCTTCCTTATAACTCCACCTTTGTGTAAAAGGGTCAGCAAGGGTTCTCAATTTTCATTTTGTTAACTTTATGGCACCATGTTTACTGTGTTACCTTATATACTGTATGCACCTCAGCCGAGTCAGTATTTATAAACTGTCACATTTATTTGGACAAGAACCAGAATAAAGTGGCATTTCAGATTGCAAATGCAGTTCAGAGTTGATATCTTTCCTCAGTGTACTTATTAAACAGTTCATGTATGTCTTTAGACTCTCACAGAAAGCACAATGTATCATGGAACAGCCCTTTGGCTACTTTCTCACCAAAGGCGCAACCCCCAATCTAAGGCCATTTCCACACTAGACTGCTATAGTGCTCTTATTCCACTTTCAACATCCTGTGGAATTTTGGGATATGTAGTTTTACTGAGGTCAAAAAGCTCTCTGGCTGAGCATACTAAATGCCTCTCCCTAAATTCCAAACCTCAGGATTCCATGGGATGTTGAAAGTGGAATAATAGCACTATAACAGTGTAGTGCAGAAATGGCTTAGGTCACAAAGTTTTTCTGCACTAGCCTATTATAGCACGATGATTCCACCTTCAATATCCTCTGGATTCTGCAAACCCCAGAATTCCAGAGGATGTTGAAAGTGGAATCATCATGCTATAACAGGCTAGTGCGGAATCTAGTGCGGAAATGGCCCCACTCTGGCCCTTTTCGCACCTTACCTTCATTGTGGCAATGGGGAGTGGCGCTCGCGCAAGCAGCCGTTTGCGTGAGCCACTCACGGCAGCCCTTCTGCCCCCCGCAGTGGCTTGCCAGTTGTGTGACCATTGCACTAGCGCCCGCCCCTTCCTTTTGCAGCGCAGCCTGGGAGCTGTAGGCTGCGCTGGGGGAGGAAGCGTGACCAGGGTGGCTTGTTCAGCGCACTGCAAGCAGGTAAGTGCACAAGGGCCCCACAAGCATTGTGTGACTGCGCAGTATTTTCGGCTTAGAGATGAAAATAAGAAAATGTGCGTGTGGCCCGCTTTAGGCTTGTGAGTGTTGCGTGAATGGGAGTGCGTCGTACGGACCGACGCTCCCATTTACGCGACGGTCAAGGGGCCCTCGTGCAAAAAAAACTGCGTGCAAAAAGGGCCTCTGACCAGATTCTACTAAGGTTCCATAACTCTTCAGCCTCTCACTAGGCTTCCACCGAGAATTAAAACCCTCCCAGCACAGTCACACTCTCTGACTCGCTAAGGGACTCCACTCCCTAGCTCTTTGCTAGAATCTCACTGAAGGACTGAATGCCAACAGGTACTTGGATTTATATAACTTGTTCTCTCAGCCACCAGCCTGTCCCACCAGCTGGATATGTATGAAAGGTTTCTAGAAACCTCTCCTCCCTTATTTTGCACTCACCATTTTGGCCACCCGGCCACTGGTCACTCCTGCAGACGGATGTCAACTGCAGTATGTGAAGAAAGCTGCCACAGACCTGCCTACGCATTTCAGGAACTGCAAGTCGCAGTACTGACCAGATGGAGCAAACAGTGGCCAAGCATTTCAACCCAGAACATCTTGGCCTCTCTTTCTTGGCCCTGTTTGAGACTGAGGTCCCATCTCTTTCAGGCATTTTGGACAAAAACAAGACTTTCTTGATTCACAGACTGAAGACCTTAACACCTCACGGCTTCAGCCTAGAGGATGATGCCATCATCCGCTAGTAAGTGCCAAAAGCAGAGTGTTGAAAACGGCCACCTTGAATCCAGCTCAGCTTCATCTTCAGCAAACGGAGGAGGAGGAAGCCAAAACGATTTGCTCATTTTGTGTTGTTTTTAGTTCTTTTTTGTCCACCGCTTCAATGAATCTATATATTTTCAGTGATTAATAGTATCCTTCTGGGATCCAAGACAAACTTGGCAGAAGTGCTTTTGGTTTGGTTTCTATTCATACATGGAGAGAGAGAGAGAGAGAGGCTGGAAGCTGAAACTAGTTCTGTTTGCTGATCACTGTGTGTGTTTGTGTATGTGAGATACATATGTACCTTATATCATTTCATTCGTGTGTCTGATACATATATATCTTATATAATTTTAAATAACTTTATATGTTTCCTGACTCTGTTGGAATCTCTTGGTGACATATACTTCTACATATTTCCTTATACATGCAGTTATATGTGTGTGTGTGTGTGTGTGTGTGTGTTGTGCAATGAATTTATTCAGTTCATGGTTGCATAAGCAGCATTGCCACAAATGCAACCATTTCATAGAGGTCAAAAGTCCCAGTCTTATTCCTGGTTAGAGTACAGTCATTGAACAAATGGAACTTACCTAAACTTTGGATCACCACTCTGCAACTGATTCAATGGGTCTAAATCTAATTTGAATCAACCAACATGAAACTCATTCATAGAATCATAGAATCATCGAGTTGGAAGAGACTCCAGAGGCCATCAAATCCAACCCCCTGCTATGCTGGAACACCCATCAAATTCCAAACAGATGGCCATCCAGCCTTTCCTTAAAAACCTCCAAAGAAGGAGGAGATTCCACCACACTTCATGGAGGCAGCATATTCCACTGCTGGACAGCTCTGACCATCAGGAGGTTCTTTCTGAGGTTCTGGTGGAATCTCTTTTCCTGTAGTTTGAATCCATTGCTCCTTGTCCTAGTCTGTGGAGCAGCACAAAACAAGCCTGCTCCCTCCTCGACATAACATCCCTCCAAATATTTAAACATGGCTATCATGTCCCCTCTTAACCTCCTCTTCTGCAGACTAAACATACCCAGCTCCCTAAAGCGTTCTCCATAGGGCATGGCAGTTGTGCACTCTTGAATGGGGCAGAGTTCATCAAAGTACTACTTTATTTTCTGGACCTGCAGAAACTGCCACTGTGCATTCCCAATTGCACAGTGGAACAATAACCAGGCATGCTGGCAGGTATATGGCTGGTTGTACAATGTTGGTATTCAGCAGAAGGCTAAGGCAGCAAAGCTACTGTGCAAATTATTTTGAAGGGATGTCATATGGAAGATGGAGCAAGCTTATTTTCTGCTGCTTCAGAGACTAGGACATGGAGCAATGACTTCAAGCTACAGGGAAAGAGATTCCACCTAAATGTTAAGAAGAATTTCCTGACGGTAAGAGCTGTTCAATAGTGGAATATGCTGCCTAAGAGTGTGGTGGAATCTCCTTCTTTGGAGGCTTTTAAACAAAGTTTGGATGCCCATCTGTTGGGAGTGCTTTGCTTTCTCTTCCTGCATGGCAGAATGGGATTGGACTGGATAGCCCTTGTGGTCTCTTCCAACTCTACAATTCTATGATTCTGTGATTACATGAATGCAGTTTTACACTTGCATACCCTTCAACATTTTACAAAAGACAGTTGGGACAAATTGAAGCCAGCCAACATCATAATGTGGTCAAGATGGCAAAAGCTGTTAACGAGAAAGAATTTACAAACTAGGAGAGGTGACAGAAAGGACTGGGATGGGCAAGATCCTGCTCCCTCATCTCTTCTTCCTCTTGCTCAGCTAACTGAATGCAAACTACTTTTGCAGTTTGAACTGAGGCCATTTCTGCACTAGATTGTTATAGTGCTTTTATTCCACTTTCAACATCCTATGGAATCCTGGGGTTTGCAGTTTAGGGAGGGGCATTTAGAATTGTCAGCCAGGGAGCTCTTTGGCCTCAGGAAACTACAAACCCGAGAATTCCACAGGATGTTGAAAATGGAATAATAGCACTACAACAGTCTCGTGCAGGAATAGCCTCAGTTTGCAGCAATTGAAGCAAACTGAGGACAACGAAGGGAAGTGTGGGCAGGAAAGAGAAACTGGGACATCTTAAAGACAACTGAAAAAGTGGGATGTCAGGGGATTAACCTAGGCTGCCATGGCTGAATTGGGACAATTGGGGGGGTATACACCCTGCAAGCGTATTGCAGAATCCAAGCCCTTTCAGCTATCCAGAATGGTGAAAACATTACCAATCCAGCTCTGTTCTTGAGAAGGAGCTTTGTCTTCAAACAAAATGGAAATAAAATAACTCTTCAGACATGCTTAAGTTGACATCCCCACCGTGCCTAGTACAAAAAATGCACAAAGTTTACAGGAACCGGAGAAAACAACACACAGCTCAGGACTGTCTTATTAGGATGATGTTGCTGTTTCATCATTTCTTTTTAATGTGACATAAAGGCCATTTGTAAATGTGAAGAAAGATGATTAACGGTGACAACAGGGAAAAAAACAAGCAAACAAACAAAAACTCTTATTTGTGCAATGTCCCAGTAAGCACATCTTTCTTGGCTCAGACATTCAGAAGAGATGTTCTTTTGCAGACCGTTAAAGGAATCCTCTGCAGAGCCGCCATCCTAATTAATGAACTTTAAAAATCCTGCCAAGTGAACAATTTTAATGTGGATCCATAAAACCGACAGCAAAAGTAGATGTTTATTAGCAGCAGCTCTCACAGGCAGTCCAGTTGGGGTATTCCACTGAGGATCTATCTAAAATGCTAGACAGAGGCAGAAATTAAGCAGTTCAGTGTTTAACTTTCTTTCTACAGACAGCTTTGCCTTAAAATGCTTGCATTTGCTGCCAGAGCTACCCCAAACTGCAGACTTTCTCTAACAGGATCCTAAAAATAATGATAGTAATGTTTATAACTTCCTTTTCCCCAAAGGGCAGAACATCAACATATACAGAGACAAAGGCTGTTTCTGCACAACATCGCTGTCCTGCTATTGGAATAATAGAATCATAGAAATGTAGAGTTGGAAGAGACCCCAGGGGCTATCCAGTCCAACCCCCTGCCATGCAGGAACACCCTCAAAGCACTCCCGACAGATGGCCATCCAGCCTCTGCTTAAAAACCTCCAAAGAAGGAGACTCCACCACATTCCATGGAGGCAGCAGATTCCACTGCCGGACAACCCTGACTGTCAGGAAGCTCTTCCTGAGGTTGAGGTGGAATCTGCTTTCCTGCAGCTTGAATCCATTGCTCCTTGTCCTGGTCTCTGGAGCAGCAGAAAACAAGCCCTCTCCCTCCTCTCCATGGCATCCCTTCAAATATTTAAACACGGCTATCATGTCCCCTCTTAACCTTCTCTTCTGCAGCCTAAACATACCCAGCTCTCTAAGGCCCTTTTTGCACGGGCCTTTTCTCGCGTGACAGCCCCGTGAGCCTCGCGGGAGTGGGAGCGTCGCTCCGCACGAGGGACTCCCACTTCCGCCAGGCTCACGGGGCTGAAGCGGCGCGAGCGCGGGTTTTTTGATTTTTGCTTCGAAGCGAAAATCACCCGCGCTCGCGCAACGGTCCCGGAGCCCGCGCGCACTTACCTCTTGTGCGGAGCGTCGGGAGCCAGCCGGGTCGCGCTTCCTTCCCTCCGCTCCTGCGGAAGGAAGGGATGGGGCGGGGCGCTAGCGCGACGGACGCGACATGTCCTGCTTCGCGCGCGCGCGCATGTGGGGGGACGGACGCGACAAGCGCCTTTCTCTCTCGCGCGCGGGGGGATGGAGGGGACAGGCTCCTTTCTCACGCGCGCGGGGGGGGAATGGATGGACGCTCGAGCCGCCGCTGCCTCCGGGAGGCTGCCGCTTCCCCGCTTGTTCCTTCGCCTGCGGAAGGAAGGAGGGGGGAAGTGGCAGCCTCCCGGAGAAGGCTTCTTGCGCGAGCCGCCCTCCTCCGTTGCGCGAGCGCTGGCGCTGCGAAAAGGGCCTAAGTCTGTCCTCATAGGAAATGGCTTCCAGGCCCCTCATCATTTTTGTTGCCCTCCTCTGGACTTGCTCCAGCTTGACCATGTCCTTCTTGAACTGGGGTGCCCAGAACTAGGCACAAGATTTAAGATGAGGTCTAACCAAAGCAGAGTAGAGTGGTACCAGTACCTCCCTCGATCTAGACACCATACTCCTATGGATGCAGCCGAGAATTGCATTGGCTTTCACTACCAGTCACTATTTCCAACACAGTCTGCTTCTTGACTTGGCCTGACCCCGTAAACATTGGGTTACAAGATCCTGCTGCGTTACCCTGCCTCTCGCCGTGCCAACCAGTGCTCTTGACTAATTTCCCCATCTTGTGTAATTGTACGGTTACTTAGGTGTCCCTCCCAGAACCCCCAGTAAACAGGGTAACAATGGCTACCATGTCACCTCTCTTCTCTTCTCCAGAATAAACATACCCAGCTCCCTAAGCTGCTCAGAGTCTTGGGCCAGTAGTATCCTCTCCAACTAGTGCAGTGGCCGAAATTCTTTAAGTGAGGACAGCCTATAATCTTCTGAATACAAAACACATGCTCAGTCACTGCCTTATGACTTTTATACATCTGTTTTTTCATACACTGATCCAGTCCTCACATCTTATTCACTGCAGTCCTAGAACTGCACAAAAGACAACCAATTCTAGTCTCAGCAGGAAGCACAGTTACACCTCTCTCTCTGTGTGTTTTTTTTTTCCAAATCACTTAATATTCTTGGGCTGTGTGAATTATGTAGTTGAATTATTAGCTCCCTGCCTTTTGTAAATTCAGTAGAATTTACATCAGGCCACAAGGGAGGGAAACAAAGCACAAAGATGATTTTGGACTCGCCATATTAGCTCTGTGGTTTTTAAGGTGCTCAGTAGAGCTTCTTCTGAAAAAAAAGAAAAAAAAAGTTCCCTTGGGTTACAAAATTAATCCATTAATCTGCTGCAGAAAAGAGGGCTTTGAGCAACAAGAACAACAAACTACACCCAAGTACCAGTGTGGTGCAACATTGTCTTCCTCATTTGTGTACTTCTGGACCACCAGTGTAAATTCCAGGATATCTTTACTCTCCTGTCAAGAGAGAACAGAGCTTAAGCTCATAAGTGGCAATTAGGGATGTTAAGCTATTCGTCTATTTAGATGATTAAGTAGGCTGTTTAAATCAATTTCTCCTGGAAGCATTTTCTTTCAAAAAAGAAAATCTAACTTATCTCCATACAGAATCATTTCACATGTCCAGCTCTGAAGATGAATAAAAAATGAGAAGTCTTGGGTTTCAGACAGACTCTGGAACCCCATAATTTATGAGTATTTTATGTGAGAGTTAGAATCCTACAAGTATAATGATGGAAGGAATGCCACAGGTCATTCATGAATCTACAGCTAAAGCTCTCCTGAGAGATGTCCAGCCAACCTCTGTTTAAAAACCTTCAGTGAAGGACAGTCCTGCTTTGTAGGGTAGTCCATTCCACTGCATAATAGCTCTTAATAGCTCCTGGGCCCTGTGCTGTTCAACATTTTTATCAATGACTTGGATGAAGGAATAGAGGGCATGCTCATCAAATTTGCAGATGACACCAAATTGGGAGGGGTTGCTAATATGCCAGAGGACAGGATCAAAATTCAAAATGACCTGGATAGGTTGGAGAGCTGGGCCAAGGTGAACAAAATGAAATTCAACAGAGAGAAGTGTAAGGTCCTACACATAGGTAGAAAAAATGGAATACAGAAATATAGGATGGGGGAGACGTGACTGGGTAGCAGTACGTGTGAAAGGGATCTAGGAGTCTTCATAGACCACAAGCTGAACATGAGTCAGCAGTGTGATGCAGCAGCCAAGAAAGGCAATGCAATTCTCAGCTGCATCAATAGGAGTCTGGTGTCTAGATCGAGGGAGGTACTGGTACCACTCTACTCTGCTTTGGTTAGACCCCATCTTGAATCCTGTGTCCAGTTCTGGGCACCCCAATTCAAGAGGGATATTGACAAGCTGGAGCAAGTCCAGAGGAGGGTGACCAAAATGGTGAGAGGCCTGGAAGCCATGCCCTATGGGGATTGACTTAGAGAGCTGGGGATGTTTAGTCTGCAGAAGAGAAGGTTAAGAGGGGACATGATAGCCATGTTTAAATATTTGAAGGGATGCCATGTAGAGGAAGGAGAGGGCTTGTTTTCTGCTGCTCCAGAGACCAGGACAAGGAGCAATGGATTCAAGCTGCAGGAAAGGAGATTCCACCTGAACCTCAGGAAGAACTTCCTGACAGTCAAGGCTGTCCGGCAGTGGAATATGCTGCCTTGGAGTGTAGTGGAGTCTCCTTCTTTGGAGGTTTTTAAGCAGAGGCTGGATGGCCCTCTGTCGGGAGTGCTTTGAGGGTGTTCCTGCATGGCAGGGGGTTGGACTGGATGGCCCCTGTGGTCTCTTCCAACTCTACATTTCTATGATTCTATGATTAACATCAAGAAAGCCATCTTAACAGCTAGGTGTAACCTCTTTTGTTGTAATTTGGATCCAATTATTTGTGTCTTTGTATCTAGAGCAGCAGGAAATAAAGCTTGTTGCATCTTCTAGATGATAGCTCTTCAGATATTTGAAGATGATTACCATATTATCTCTCAGTCTTCTCTTTTCCAAGCTGTATATACCTACTTCCCTTAGCCATTTCCAATATGGTTGGTTCCTAGACCCGTCATCATCTTTGTTGCCCTCCTCTAGACACATTCAGGTTTGTCACTGTCCTTCTTGACCAGAAATGGACACCACAGAGAAATGGACACAATGCAGGATTCCCAGTGAGATGTGACCAAAGCCCAACAGAGTGGTGCAATTTCTTGCATCCGTGGTTGCTTCCAAATCCCACATCAAAGGTAGAAAAGAAAGAGTTTGGAGAATCTCCAAGGACACAGTGATAGGAAAGCCCTTCAGTGTCTGACCTCAGTTTCTGGTGTGGCCCACCAGATAATGCTGAACTGCATCTTCCAGCATTCTTCACCATTGGTTATACTGGGTTTTGTTACTAACATTTGTAATCCAACAACATTTGGAGAAGTGCATAGTTCCCACTCATGTTCAAACAAATGAATCCCCCATTTTTTAATCATTTGTTACTACAGAGTGGCACCATCTAGAGGCACCAAGATGGGACTATCCATACATAGAACATTCTAGACATCACTCCAGGTATTTCTGTACTCCATGCATTTTATCATACTACTATAGAAATCTCCCTTCTTTCATCCATACTTCTTGGGCCCTCTCTGCACCTTACCTTTCTCCGGCACTGGGGTGCGGGGATTGCACAAGCAGCCTGCGGTGAGAGGCTCTCGCATCCCTGCTGCTTCAGCTCCACACAAGCTGCCTGCTCGCGTGAGAGCCCCACCTATTCCTTCCGCAGTGTAGCCTGGGAGTTTCCCAGGCTGCGCTGGGGCAGGAAGTGCATCCAGTGCCAGCTCCAGAGGCTCCACATGCCAGGTAAGTGCGTGTGAGGCCCAGGAGCAATGCGCAATCATGCACCATTTTTGGCTTCCAGCCAAAAATGAAAAGGTGCACGAGCGGTGCCTGCCGGCCCCTGGAGCATCACACAATTGTGAGTGCATCATGCAGATCGCTCCTCACAATCGTGCGATGCTCCAGGGGCCCTTTTGCATGGCAAATGCCATGTGGAAAGGGCCTTGGTCCCAGAAAATGACCTTCCTTTAGAAGGAGGAAAAAGGACCCAAGAAGCACCCAAGTGTGTCGAGTTCTGGACACCACAATTCATGAAGGAGAGTGACAAGCTGGAACAGGTCCACAGAGGGTGACCAAAGTGGTAAACAGCTTGGAAACCATTGCGTCCTATAAGGAACAACTTAGGGACTTGGAGATGTTTAGCCTGGAGAAGAGGAGATTAAGAGATGATGTGATATCAGGGATATCAGATGGAGGATAGAACATGCTTGTTTTCTCCTGCTCCAGAGACTAGGACAGAAAACAATGGCTTTAAACTACAGGAAAAAAGAGTCCACCTAAATATTAGGAATAGCTTCTAAGGATAATAAGAGCAGCTCAACTGTGGCATACATTGTCTGAGAGTATGGGAGAGCCTCGCTCTTTGATGGTTTTAAAACATAGGCTGGATGGCCATCTATCAGAAGCGGTTTGAGTACTTCTGCATGGTAGGAGTTGGACTGGATGGCCCTTAGGGCATCACCCAACTCTCTGATTTGATTCTATGATTCTACGTTGCTCTCTCAAACACCCTTGGTATGAGTAATTCCCTCTTGGATGTTTGTGTACACACAAGACATTTTATGGGGCATGAGAAAATTACAGGTCTGTTTTATGTTTCTCAGAATGCTAACACACTATAGTCGATTATGGAACTATGGGAGCTATCATTTTAGAAAAGGTAACTTTTCAAAGCTGTGGTGTACACCCATCGTTCCTTTCTTGTTGCTGCTGATGCTGCTGGTGATGGCCTGGTTCTTGCTCCATACCCAAGAAATAAGAAAGGGATGAGATCATAAGTCATAAGAGATGATTGGGAGAGGATACTCCATAAGAAACTGCAAACCCTGGGATTCCATAGGATGTTGCAAGTGGAATCATCGCGCTATAACAGTCCAGTGAGGAAATAGTCCCACACTGTGAATTGTGCCTAGAAACAGACTGGTAGCTAGTGGACGTATTGCAGCAAGGGAGCCAGGCACTCCTTTTCACCAGCTTTGGTTGACATTCTAGTTCACAGATAAGTATTCTGTGTACGTGGCCCCCAAAGGCCCCCAAAGAAACATACTCCATCTGTGGTCTATATAGAGCTGGAATTTGCCCAAAGGAGGACAAACAAGGTAGGGAAAGGTCTGGAAACCTAACATTAAGGGAGTTGGATATGTTTAGCATGAGGAAAAGCCTGAGAGATTGTATGAGAGCCATTTTAATATATTTTGAGGGCTGTCAAGTAGAAAATAGCCAGTATGGTGTAGTGATTTGAGCACTGGGCCATTTCCACACTACCCTGTTATAGTGCTATTATTCCATTTTCAAAATCCTATGGACTCATGGCCTTTGAGGCCTCTCCCTAAACTGCAAACCCCAGGATTCCATAGGATGTTGAAAGTGGAATAATAGCACTATAACAAGCTAGTGCGAAAATGGTCTTGGAGACCTGGGATTGAATCCCTTCTCGGCCATAGAAACCCATAGGGTGACCTTGGGCAAGTTCCACTCTCTCAGCTTCAGAGGAAGCTTCTGTCTGAACAAATCCTGCCAAGAAAACCCCGTGATAGGTTCGCTTTAGGATTGCTATAAGTCAGAAGTGACCTGAAGTCATGCAACAACAATAAGAAGCAGAAGATGGTAAGAGCTTGTTTTCTGCTGCTTCAGCAGGTAGGACCCAAATTAATGGACTTATATGGCAAGAAATGAGATTCCAACTAAACACCAAGAAGAATTTCTTGATGATTAAAGCTGCCTAACCGTGGAACAGATTATCCCAGAAATGGTTGAACTCTCCCTTTCAAAATAGACATCAAATGACCATCTATTGGAGTGCTTTAGCTGTGGATCTCTTCATTGGAATTCTGCATGGAGCTGGGCAAGAGGACACTTGGATGAGCTAGAGGTCTACAATTGTATGATTTTATGGAATGTGGCATCAGATAACTCATTAGTTTCTGTTGCTGCTGTTGCGTGTCTTTAATTTTTTTTTCTGACTTATGGTGACTGTGTGATAGGGTTTTCTTGATAAGACTTGTTCAAGGTGAGTTTGCCATTGCTGTCCTCCAAGGTTGAGAGAGTGTGACTTGCCCAAGGTCACCCAGTGGGTTTCCATAGCCAAGAGGGGTTTCAAACCTTGGTTTCTTCAAGTTCTAATCCAACATTCTCACCACTATACCATACTGGCTCCCAAGCCAATACTTACATCAATTCAATTGATACCAAGGCTCTACTCTAGTTGTGGCTGGAAATTAGATTTAGGTCTTAGTGAACTTTATATCCTCTGTGTGGTGGGGGGAGGATTTCAGCCTCGTTTTCCCATGTCTTTGGCCATTTCGCTGCAGTCTGCAGGTCGTGCTTCTGCACAATGTTGTCATGATCCCACTGCCATCCTTCCCCCACCCATCGTGATCATGGAATATTCACTTAATGAAATATATCTGTTTAGTGTCTGCAATTGCTCGATGCTCCTGTCTTTACCTGCTTAGCAGAAAGGCAGGAAGCACGATGGAGGTGCTTCCTTCCCCCGTGCAACAAGGGAAGCAGCTCGGCTGTGCTGTGGAAGGCAGGGAACCAACCAGGTATGGATGGGAGTTTTTGTGCTGTGCTCCCTCCCTGGCAAAGGCACTGCTGGGATTGCAACAGGAGGAGGATGGGCTCAGGTAGGGTGCAGAAATGGCCTTTGGTGTGGGAGATGTTGGACTACAAATCCCATCAGCCTTAGCCTGCATAGATACAATTGAGGAATGCTGGTAGTTGTAGTCTGACAATATTTGGAGGGTTAAGTCATCCTACCCCCTGCTTTAACGACACAATACTACGTCTCAATGTGATTCAGTTCACCCAACAGAACCAGTGATGACTCGTTTGTCTGTGATTGTGTGTGAGTGTATTTTTAGTGGGGAAGGAGAAGTTCATTTATTACCAAAGGAATTCTGGCAGCGGTTTCAAATGCTACCCTTTAGGTCTGGCCCATTATCGCAACATTTCCTTTCCGCAACTGCTGGATGAAAAAGCGGGAGGCGAGGCATGTTTTAATAGATCAACGGGGATAAGGGAAAATAGCCGCCCTGGGATTGATTTGTCTCCTCCTGGCTTGTAATTAAAATTTGAAAAATCTCTCCTGGGTAATGAGCAGAAGATGCTCGGGAGATGTCACTTGCACATTCTGCCATTAAGGAGTCCATCTCCGTTACAAGAAACCATTATTGGACATTAATGCAAAATGTCGAGGAACTACATCGGAGGCAAAACCATCTCTTGAATCAACCCCTCCCTTTCCCGCTTCCTAGCATGCTGGAGAATTAATATCAGTTCTGAAACTCTGTCTGGTCTGTATCTCTGTGTTAGTAGGTGGTTTTCATAGAATCCTGGAATTGGAAGAAGCTCCAAAGGCCATCCAGTCCAACCCCGTTCTGCTGTGCATGAAGACACCATCACCCTTCTCTGGACATGTTCCAGCTTGTCCATATCCTTCTCAAAGTCTCATGCCTAGAAGTGAATGCAATAGTCCAGCTGAGGTCTGACCAAAGGAAGATAGAGTGATACTACCACTTCCTTTGATCTGAATACTATACATGAAGAATATTGGTTCCATGTTAGGACAATCAGGTGGCTAAACAACCAAGACAACAGGTAGAAATGTGCTTTCTTGTACTTCATCTGCTACCAGAAATGATAATGGCCCTTTTCGCATCTTACCTTCTCCCGCGACGGGGGAGGCCGTCTTGTGCGAGAAGCCTCCTCCAGGACGCTACCACTTCCCCCCTCGTTCCTTCCGCAGGCGCTTCCTGATGGCACATCCATCGCGCTAGCACCCCGCCCCATCCTTCTGCAGGGCACCATGGGAGCTGTAGGCTCCGTGGGGGAAGGAAGCACGACCCGGCCACCTCGCGATGCTCCGCACAGCAGATAAGTGCGCGTGGGCGCTGCAAGCGTTGCACGAGCACGGGTGATTTTCGACTTCAAGCCGAAAATAAAAAAATATGCCCGGGCGCTGCGTCAGCCTCGTGAGCACCATGCAAGTGGGGGTGCGTCGTGCGGTGAGATGCTCCCATTTGCGCAGTGCTCAAGGGGCGCTCAAGCGAGAAAAAATGAATGCGAAAAGGGTCATGGAAAGCTTTATCTGCCTCCCAGGGCAGCAATAAAACTAAATGAAATCCTGTTTCATAACCTAGGATTAAAAAAGCTATGAGTACGCTGGTTTTAACACTCAGCTTCTTCTATTGCACTCTTCTTCTATTGCAGACAGACTCTTAAGCTATGATGTACGTCCTGGACTGGAAGCAGGCCATGAAACAAGAAGGCTTATGAAAAGAAGGTTAAGATAGCCATGTTTAAATATTTGAAGGGATTTCATGTTGAAGATGGAGCAAGCTTGTTTTCTGCTGCTTCAGAGACTAGGACATGGAGCAATGGATTCAAACTACAGGAAAAGAGATTTCACCGAAACATCAGGAAGAACTTCCTGATGGTAGGAGCTATTTGACAGTGGAATAAGTAGCCTCAGAGGGCGGTGAAGTCACCTTCTTTGAAAGTTTTTAAACAGAGGCTGGATGGCCATTTGCTGGGGGTGCAAATGGCATCCCCTTCCAACTCCATGATTCTATGATTCTGTGGTTCAGCCTGTTTGATATTTAGGCTAGAAGAATACTGCAAGTTGACGTTATGAGCTTATGACCATAAATCAGGAATTACTAGTCTTCATGCTCATAGTAAGGTTTCTAAGGAAGGGGAGACTTGCATTTATTGCTGAGATGGGCCACTGTGCTGGGGCTGGGATCAGCTTCTCCCTAAATCTCCCTGTGGGACATACCTGCCTGTCCCCCACCCAATCTCTTTCTCCAGCCACATATTAGCCAAAACGGAGTCCAGAAATTGTACTATTTTGAGTGACATGCAGCAGAAGAAAGAAACACTGGAGACATCTGGGGCTGTTTTTGTGCATGGGGGGGTCTTTGGCAGAGTTTGCAAGCAAAACATACCTTCAAGTCACTCAAATCGTGTGTGTGTGTATATATAGAGACAGAGAGAGAGGGAGAGAGGGAGAGGGACAGAGTTAGTTAGTTAGTTCTAGGATATTTCTAGGGATTAGTAGGGGATTCAGGATGGATTGGGGCCATTTCTGGCCCATTGATCACACTTTTCTCCTCCCAGATTTATTGTTTCACCTAGACTTAATTATGGATATCCCGTTGGCTTCCATGTGTAGAGGTATGCAGGTATTGCAGATCTATTGTTTCAACCTAGACTTAATTATGGATGTCTCTAAAGTTGGCTTCCATGTGTAGAGGTATGTGGGTATCTCATTTTTATTGTTTCACCTAGACTTTATTATAGCTGTCCTTAAAGGATAACAGCTAGAACACCAGAATAAGATACAGCAAACAAGTGCAATGTACATAGATTTGAAACAGTGCTTGGCCCTTATTGGTGAGTTCACATATATATATTAGCCCTGTGGCGATCAATGACTGCCACTATCTGTTTTTGTCAGAATTCTTTTGAACGTTAGTTGAATTGTTTTTTTCAGCGTGAAACCCGGGTCTACTGAGCAACAGTCCCCTTGGCACTGTGTCGTTAAATAAAGTGCTCAGTTCAGTCTACTATCAGACTCTGTTCATGAACCTTAAAGGGTTAAATAATGCCAATCGTAGACCAATTTTGATAAGAAATGGCCATCTAAAAAGAGGGATAAGATGTCCATGTCCACCTGGACAACTAAGTGTCTAATGCCCTCCACTGATTAATCATTATAGATATTGCTGTTTCTTTAATTCTAACAATCCCATTATTACCCTGATTTCTGGGATCCCTTGGGGGACACATCAATGTGCTCCAAATAATGGGGAATGGGAATTAGCCAGAGCACAAGCTGTAGCACTACGAGAGGCAGGGTAACCTAGCGAAATCTTTAAACCCAATTTTTACGGGGTCAGGCCAAGCCAAGAACCCAAGCAAAATTGTCTAATAAAATGATTTTATTGAGGGGAATTCACTCATGCATGCACACAAGATACACACAATCACACATTCACACAAGAGCTAGCTGAAAGAGAAAGGGAGGAAAAATTATAGAGAGGCTGAGGGATTTGCGGGGATTTATAATTACTAGTCCAGAAGGGTAGTGAAGAGCAGAAATGTATTTTGGCTCAGGTAGGACCTAAGGGCAGTTCTCATTCAGGAGCCAGATGGACAGAGTGATGGGTAGACCTTTGAGAGACTGCCCTGGGCCTCCTCAAATCAGGGGTATTTGTACCCTGAAAATGGCTTATGGCTGTGAAGGTTCCAGATGCAAGACAAAGGGAACCTGTTGTGGACAATGGGTCTTTCGCCTGTTGATGGGCTTAGTGCTTTGATTGACAAAGACATGATGGATATTGTAATAGCTGTCTATTGTGGGTGCTCTGAGGACAGAGGAAAGAATCCAGGTGGACAAGGGATGGATATCTGTCCATCACTGTCCTGGTGGGCTCCTCACAGTTGGATTCCCTGGAAAATTCCCTGGAAATCTATTTAAGCCTATTATCCACAGGAATGGTGTGTATTTGCCTGACAAAAGACTCAGTCTTATCTGGAGGAAGTTTTGGGTTGACCTGTCCTTCTCACATTTACAGTCAAATTCTTTCCTTCGCTTGGTTTGACCTCTCTGTCACCTTTCAGGCTTGGATTTGATATCAGAGCCAATAAAATGTGTTGCCAATTACATATGATGCCAATTAGGTATGGTGCCCATCCAAACCATACTGGTATTGGGGACCCCCAAAGCAGGGCCTTACACCATCATTCTGAAAGGTCTTGACACCAATATGTCAAATCAGAAATATGCTCCTTCCACCACCGGTGTTGATACTTGCTGTTGGGATGAACCTTAGTACTTGGGCTAACAACATCAGCACTTAATAGACTGTGAAGCCAAGATAATAACAATAATAATTATATATGCACATTTATTCAGAACTAAGTTCTCCTGAGTTCAATAGGATATCATGTTCAATTGCTTTCAGGGAAGCATCCACAGTGTTGCAATCTTGCTATTATTTTCCCATATGGTGCCAAATCTACCTCTTATTAAGTCACATACAAATCTGAGGCCATTTCTGCACTTGACTGTTGTAGCGCTATCATTCCACTTTCAACATCCTATGGAATCCTGGGGTTTGGAGTTCAGAGGGGCCGGCTGGCCCCTCTCTGAACTGCAAACCTCAGGATTCCATAGGATGTTGAAAGTGGAATGATACGCTATAAAAGTCGAGTGCGGAAATGGCCTGAGGCTTTCTATATTCTGTCTAGGCTGAGCAGCAATTATGGCTCAGTGTTTCCATTTGGATGCTTCAGGTCTCTTCAATAATCCATTGAGTCCTTCCTAATGAGCACACATGCACCTTGTTGACCTTGCTTTGATTGATTCAAGAATTAATCTATTTTGGGCATCAAACAGCTCCTTTTTCTGGCTCATAAATGCACCATTCCATGGGTCCTTAAGCTATCTGGTCAACTGGTAGGTGGCTTTGATTGTCACTGGAATTCTCAGCCAGTAAGACTCCTGAAATTTCAAACGGATGAGGAGTTGATTGCTTTGCTTTGTGGCTTAAACTAAGGATTTTGCATGCTCAGAGACATTTGAAATGAAAAATATCAGTTAAGAAGCTCTTCCATATCTATCGGGGTTAAGCAAGGATAAAGATGCTATAGAAAGAGTTCTGCATTTCTATTCTGCTATTTTAAAAAAATCAAGGCTAGGAAAGAAATCATTCACAAGACTGATGCTGAAAATACACATTGTTTGGGGTCCATGGTCAGGAAAGACATCTAAGAAATAAGAGAATCATAGAATCATAGAATCTTAGAGTTGGAAGGGATTACAAAGGCCATCGAGTCCACCCCTTGACAGACAGGAATGCACAACTCAAACACTCCTGAAGGATGCCCCTCCAACCTCTGTTTGAAGCAGTCAGTTACATTGTCTAACAGCTCTTGCACTCTTGTTTTCCCCTCTAATGTTTAGGTAGAACTTCTTTTCTCGTAATTTGAACCCACTAGTTTGTGTTCTAGTGTCCAGGTGTTACCCTGTTTACCGGGGGTCCCGGGAGGGACGCCTAAATAACCAAACAACACACTTTGGGGAAAATTAGCTTAGAGCACTGCTGGCAAAATAGGAGGCAGGGTAACGCAGCAGGATCTTGTAACCCAATGTTTACGAGGTCAGGCCAAGTCAAGAAGTAAACCATGTTGGAAATTAATGAATGATCTTTATTAGATACAGGCACACAATGTAAGCAACACGCGCACACAGATAACTAAGGAAAATAATGGTTTGAGTTGGATAGCGGGATTTTTGAGAGGGATAGTTGATTCGGATGATATGGAACCTGTTCCTGGAATCTGGAAAGAAGATAGAGAGCGATGCTGGGGTGCGATGTATCTCAGCACATGGGGCTGAGGGGAAGCTCGCCAGGCAAAGCAGCAGCAAGATGGTCTGGAACTCAGGAGCGATCCGAGGATGGTCTTGGAATCAGGGGTTTTTATAGGGAGAAATGTGACCGCAGGCTATGCCATACTTGGGGAAAACAATGTGATTTAAGAGCGGGACAAAGCTTTGGAAAGGTCAGAATTTAGCATGATTGAGTTAAGTCTGAACTGACAAAGAGTTAGCCAGTATGCAAGTACAGAGTGCTTGGCATTTGAGTATTCAGCTTGCCAAGTGGCCTCCATGGGGCAGGGAGTCCTTTGTAAACAGCATGCATACATAATGAGGGTGTTTGCAGAGAGATCTCCTAAAGCAAGGATTTGGCTATTTCTGGCCTGCCTGGGTGGAGAATGGAATGTCCAGCAATTAGTGGCCGAGCCTAGTTCTGTGCTTGTCCGGGGGCCTCACAAACACGTGGAGAGGGGTGGTAGAAGAGAGACAAATTATTGATATCAAAATGATATCTAGGGGTATCTCCAAGTAGGCCTAAACTGCAGTAACACAGCGCAGCAAAAAACAGGCTTGCTCTATCTTCTACATGATACCCCTTGAAATATTGAAACATGGCTACCATATCACTTCTCAGTCTTCTCTTCTCCCAGCTAAACATGTCCAACTCCCTAAGTCATTCCTTATAAAGCCTGGTTTCCAGAGCTTTGATCATCTTGGTTGTCCGTCTCTGGACAGATTCTTCCTTGTCAATATCTTTTTCAAACTGTGATGTCCAGAGGTGGACACAATGCTCCAGGTGAGGTCTGACCAAAGCAGAATAGAGTAGCAATTCTGCTTCCCTTGATCTGGATGTTACGCTCCCGCTGATGCAACCTAGAATTGCATTGGCTTTTTTGGCTGCCACACCACACCGTTGACTCATGTTGAGTGTGTGATCTACTAAGTCTCTTGGATCCTTCAAGCCAGTATCACCCATCCTTTATTTGTGCATTTGATTTTTTTTTCCTGACAAAATGTAGGATCTTATATGTATTACTGTTGAAATGTATTTTGTTAGTTTGGGTTTAGTTCTCCAGTCTGTCAAAATGATTTTGAATTCTGATCCTCTCCTTGGAGGTATTCACTGCTCCATCTCCCATTTGGTGTCATCTGGATTTTTTTCTCTCTCTCTCTTTTTTTTTAGAAAAAAAATTAAAAAGCATACAAAAGTCACAAAGACAAAGATAATATAACACATTTCAAACAGACAGTACAAACAAACACCAAGAAGAATAGTAGTTTTTTTCTTTTGTCATATGCAAATTTGATAAGCATGTCTTTTATTCCATCATCTAAGTCATTTATAAAGATGTTCAACAACACTGGGCCCAGAATAGAACCATGGGCCACTCTGCTAGTCCCTTCTCTCCAGGATGGAGAGAAGCCATTGGTCAACACTTTTTTGGGTTTGGTTTGCCAACCAGTTATAGTTCCACCTAAAAGTAGCACTAACTAGCACACAGTGCACCAGTTTGCCTGCAAGAATATCACTGGGGAGCTTGTCATAATTGGAATTTTGAGGGTGAAAGAATAAGATGAAAAAATTATTTTGGGGCAGACTGTTCTGTATCTCCTTAGCTTGGCCACTGAACGCTTCTCAAGGAAAATGTGAAATGGATTTAGAAGCTATTCTGCAAGAGAAACCTCAAAGGAATATCAAGGGAAGCCAGAGGAAATCTTATATGATTGCTACAATTTGAAATTGGGGGAAAAGATGTGAGAAAGGTGTTGAATATTGTTTTAGGATGCAACCATCACCCTTGGGTACTTGCAAAAACAGGAGGTGAACATCTAGTGAAGTATCTGCTGCACAGTTTGGCAACTTGTGGCTCTCTGGATGTTCCTGAACCTCTAGTTCTCATGATCTGCCACCATGCGTTATACTAGCTGTGGGTTATGAAAGTGGCAGAGCTACAACATTTTCAAGATATAGAACTTGCCTGCCGTGCACTGGTGATGCTTTTTTTTTTTTAAAAAAGGTGGCCCAGACAGTGGCCTTTAAATCAGAAGTGGCCAGACAGTTGTGTAGGCGACAGCAGTGTATGTGGGCCCCCGCCATTTTCATAGAATCATAGAATCATAGAAATGTAGAGTTGGAAGAGACCCCATGGGCCATCCAGTCCAACCCCCTGCCATGCAGGAACACCCTCAAAGCACTCCCGACAGATGGCCATCCAGCCTCTGCTTACAAAACTCCAAGGAAGGAGACTCCACCACACTCCGAGGCAATAGATTCCACTGCCGGACAGCCCTGACCATCAAGAAGTTCTTCCTGAGATTCAGGTGGAATCTCCTTTCACTTGACTCTCTGAGTTTCATTGGCTCTATAGCTAAGGGCGAGGCAATTTTGTGGCAACATGTACTGCACAGTTATAGTGCTATTGTTCCACTTTCAAATTCCTGTGGAATCTTGGGGTTTGTGGTTTACTAAGGCCATTTCCACACTACACTGTTACAGCACTATTATTCCACTTTCAACCTCCTACGGACTTCTGGGGTTTGCAGTGAACTGAGGCCAAAGAACTCTCTGGCTGGGAATTCTAAAGGCCCCTCCGTAAACTACAAACCCCAGGATTCCATGGGAGGCTGAAAGTGGAATAACAACAGTATAACACTCTAGTGCAGAAATGGCCTAAGAGGCCCAAGAGCTCTCTGACTGGGAATTCTAAAGGCCCCTCCCTAAACTGCAAACCCCAGGATTCTGTAGGACGTTGAAAGCAGAATAATAGCACTATAACTGTGTAGGGTGGAAGTGGCCTATAGTCTCTACCATTCTGGCACAAAGGCATAGCTCTGATAGCAACTTCTATCTGCAAGAGAGAGAATTAGGGGGAACCTATCTGACACAGCAAAGGACGTATTTATGAAGGATGCTCTTTTCTTGCTGTTTTGTCTCAGAAACAGCTTGTGGCTGCCTCTGAGTCTGGTCACACCATCTTTGTTTCCTCTTTCCTCTAATCATCATAATTACTTGGAATGCAAAGAGCTGGGTTTCTTTGGTGTAAAGATGGCAGCGTTTTGTGAGATTCAGCGTTCGGAGGGCACTTAATTGCCACTGAATCTGAAAGCCTCTGTCTGTTCCAGTCTTGAAAAAGCCAGAGAGAGGCAACCATTGTGTGTACATTCAATAACGCTCCTGAGGAAGACATTCAGATGCCGCCCACACCTTCCATTTGCAATCCCAAGCACCCACCTGTTCAATTATCTTTAAAGACAGGCTTGAGCTGCAAAACACCGTTCTAAATGCCAGGCTGCTCAAGAGTGCTTTTGAATTGTTGCAAAGGTCTGATTTGGAAAGCCCAGGCCAGACCTTCAGTGGACAAAAGGGAAATGGAATGAATGTTGGGGAAACAGTTATGTAGCTGTTGTGACCATAATGTAGATCCCCTGGAGAAGCAATTGGACATTTTAATCTGTTGAGCAATGGATTTATTTACTGCAAGGCTGTGAAAGCGGAGTTCTGCATGTGACCTCACTACACATGGATGCACATTGTACATGGATGAACACTTTTCATTATACGTTGTGTATGCAGGAGCATCAACCATTTATTTGCCTCCTATTGCAATTTGCTAACAACTGGCATGTGTCCAGAGGAAGGCAATCAAAATGAAGGAGAATCATCACCACTGCCACTGTTTTTCTGACTCAGACAGCAGCACTGATCCTCCTGGGAACCACAATTTGAGAAGGATAATGACAAACTGGAATGTGTTCAGAGGAGGGTGACCAAAATGGTCAAAAGCCTGGAAACCATGCCCCATGAGAAGATGCTTAGGTGAAGCAGGGATCCCATATACAATTATAAAATATGGTTAAGTCTATAGAATGTTTGGAAAAGATTCTCCCGAAAGTGTACCAAATCAATGAAGCAGCAATTGGAGAGGGTTAGTCTAGCTTGCCTCGATATAGAAGCAGCTTAGAAGCAGCTCGGAAGTGGGTGAAATGTCAAGGTGCAGAATGCCTGGCTGGGTTGAAAGCAGATAAGCGTGGATCCTGGTATTGAGAATAAAGGTTGCTTAAGTTGGTCAGAGTGACTTTCTGAAATAACAACAGGAGGAGAAATGTGCTGTGTTGCGAGATTCAAAGCGGGGGGGACTTGGGCGGACTGAGAGAAATGAAACTTATATGCTGTGCCTATAAAATAACTGTGTAACCTTGCTTCGGGGCTCTTGATTTTCTGGGGTGATCCAGCCTGAGCCCGCGCGTAATAAATTTACTCTTTTTCTTAACTCTGTGGTCTCCTATCTCTGAAGTCTGCAACAAGGGAGCTGGATATGCTTAGATTGGAGAAGAGAAGATTAGGCCCTTTTCGCATGGCATTTTCCATGCAAAAGCATGTCTGGACTGTTGCATGATTATAAGAAGCGATCTGCACAATGCATTCACAATTGTGCAATGCTCCAGGGTAGGGCAGGTGCCGATTGCACACCTTTTCATTTTCAGTTAGAAGGTGAAAATGGTGCACAATTGTGCATTGCTCCTGGTCCCCACACACACTTACCTGGCGTGCAGAGCCTCCAGAGCCACTCTGGTTGCGCTTCCTGCCCCAGCACAGCCTGGGAAACTCCCAGGCTGCGCTGCAGAAGGAATAGGCAGGGCTCTCGTGTGAGCAGGCAGCTTGTGTGGAGCTGAAGGACCCTGGATGCAAGAGCCTCTCGCCGGAGGCTGCTCACGCAATCCCCGCACCCCAGCAGTGGAAGAAAGTAAGGTGTGGAAAGTGCCAAAGAAGTGACGTGGTAGCCATGTTTAAGTATCTGAAGGGATGTCATATATAGGATGGAGCAAGCTTGTTTTCTTCTGCTCAGAGACTAGGACATAGAGCAATAGTTTTAAGCTACAGGTAAAGAGATTCTATGTAAATATTAGGAAGAACTTTCTTATAATTTCTTGTATTAAAACATAGATTTTTTTGATAACATAAGACTACATACATAACACATTCACAACACAATACGCTACAAAAAGACATCAAAAATTAAGGAAAAAAGCGTGGAGGAAAGAACCACAATCTAGTAAACAACTACTAAATTAGGTGAGGATAAAAGGAGAAGAAACCAGACAAATATACATTTATACCATAATTTAGGGAGTGGCAAGTCAACAGTTTATTTTCTTTTCCTTTCTTTTATTTTTGTAGTTTAGGAAGAACTTCTTGACAGCAAGAGCAGTTGAACAGTGGAATACACTGCTTCAGAGTGTGATGGAGTCTCCTTGGTAGGTTTTTAAAGAGAAGCTGGATGGTCATCTGTCAGGAATGTTTTGACGGTGTCTTCCTGTATGCATGGAAGAATAGGGCTGGATGAGAGAGTCCCTGGAATCTCTCTCAACACTATGATTTTGGCCATCCGACCCCTCCCGAAACTGCAAACCCCAGGATTCCATAGGATGTTACAAGTGGAATCATAGAGCTATAACAGTCCAGTGTGGAAATGGTCTTTGTAAACTGCTGCTTAACTCTTTGGGCATAAAGTTATGCTCTATTTCTTCAGTGTAGGTTCTTCCCCTGACCATTTTTATTAACCTAATGGCTTTCAGTAAAGTATGCACTGGCGATAGGTTAGAATGGGATGTTATGGCTGCCATGTGCCTACCAAGGCAGGTGGTAGCCTAAATTCTCCTCTTCAGCAAAAGAATGCAACATCATCGTCAGACAGCAAATTTTCCTCATTTTTCCAGCTCTGCTTTGTTGGCTGCTATCTGTGGAGGTGTGGAAACTTGTAACACAATGACACCATGCTGGGTGTTTCTTTTACAAAATTGTATCAGTAAGAAAGAGATGAGGGGGCAGAGTGATGCAGATTTCAGAATCCTGAAACATCAGCTTTGTGGTTCTGACTTTATGTTATAGACATTATTTTTTGGAAATCGAGCATTATATGAAGCTTATCCCATTGTCTTGCTCTTTCACATGTACACAGCACAGTTTGAATCACGTCACTGTTAACCTCCTCTCCGTCTCTACCCAAAAACCCAATGAATTGCTGCAAGGTACACTCACTGATTGACTTTTATTGGTTCTCAAATACTCCCCATCATATAATCACAATGTCATACAACTGAGAAGTATCACAAGTCTCATCAGCTATAACCTCTTGTTACTGTGGCCCAGGCCTACCCGGAGATAGCACTTGATATCGCTTTGATATCAAACCATTCGGCCTTCCTCTGCCACCCCACTCCACGTGTTTGCGAGGCCTCCGGACAAGCACGTAAACAGGCACGGCCGATAATTGCTGGACATTCCTTTCTCCACCTAGGCAGGCTGGACAGAGCCGGTTCGTTGCTTCAGGGACCTCTCCGGCAAACACCCTTTTGCTTATGAGCGATACTAATAAAGGCACCCTGCCCTGAGCAGGTAAACCGTACAAAGTGATACTAAGTGCTCCGCATTTGCATACTGGCTACACTATTGTTGATTCAGCTTTAAGCCAATCATGCTAAACTCTGATCTTTCCAAAGCTTTGTCCTGCTCTTAAATCGCATTGTTCTCACCGAGTAAGGCATGGCCTGCAGTCACAATTCACCCTATAAAAGCCCCCGATTCCAAGACCTTCCTCGGATCGCTCCTGAGTTCCATCCAGCCTTGCCGCCACTTCTCTTGGTGAGCCATCCCCTCAGTCCCACATACTGAGGCTCCATATCCATGAACTCAATCTTCATACCTCTCCAGGACTACGAGACAGGTGTTGTATCACCCATTTCCCTCCGAAAATTCCTATTTCTAATTCTTTAGTTAGCTGTGTGATTGTGGTGTCTTTACTGTTTGTCTGTACTTAAAATAAAACATCATTTTTGATACTTTAAAACGTCTGACTGCTTGACTGACCTGACCCTGTAGACGCTGGGTTGCAAGATCCTGCTAAGTTACCCTGCCTCTCGCTAGTTTTAGTGAGTGCTCCTGGTAATTTTCCCCAAGTTGTATTGTGGTTGTTTGGTTTTTTGGGTGCCCCTCCTGGGACCCCCAGAGAACAGGGTAACACTCTCACCAGGGCAAGTATCTCTGAGAGGTGGCCATTCAACTGTTTAAAATCTCCAAGAAAGGAAAGTCCACCACCATCTCTTTCATTGCTGGATAGTTTGTACCAAAAAGTTTCAGCTAAGCTCCCCTTTCCTGTGATTTTAATCTATTTCTTTGGTTCCTGCCCTCCTGAGCAGGAGAAAATAAACCTGCCCCATCTCTTACCTGACAACCCTTCAGAGTTGTGAAGATGACTTTCAAATACTCTCTTGGTCTTCTCTTCTCCAGGATAAACATTCCCAGCTCCTTCAATCATTCATCACACGACATGATGCAGCAGCTGAGAAGATCAATGGGATACTTGGCTGCATCAACAGGACTATATTGCTTAGGCTGAGGAAAGTAATAGTTCCACTCTATTCTGCTTTGGCCAGACCTCATCAAGCATACTGTGTCCAGTTCTCGACACCACAGTTAAGGAAGGATATTGACAAACTGGAAGTTGCCCAGACGAGGGCAACCAAAATGATAAAAGGCTTGGAAAGCTAAAGCCTTGTATGGAGTGGATTAGAGATCTGGATATGTTTAGCCTGGAGAAGAGAAGGTTAAGAGATGATATAATAGCCATAGGGGAACTCTTGTGATGTGCCTCTGCAGCTGATCAACAGCAATCCAGTAGCCATTATGAAGCTTGGGGAGAAGCGTCACACAAGCAGGTACTCCAAACCATAGCTCAGTGTTCAGCTATGGCTGGTATCTTGTTATTACCTTATGCGGGCATAAGTCCAATTTACACTGATGCAAGTCTTCTTTGGTCATTGGTTGGGACTCTACACTGACCTCACACAATGACCAACACCCCCCTCCTGAGCTACTTTTTATCAGCTTCATCCCCCAACATCTACCAGACAGTGGAAAGTAGGAAAGCTCGTAGAGCAGGATACCGCCATGCGCACATAGCTGGATACGCATCAGTAACATCACCATCAGGGACCTACTTAGGACTGGCTAGAGATCTCAGAAGATGCCTCATCACTCTGTGTCCACCTGTGGGAACATAGGTGGATGTTTCCCGTCACTCCTGTACTCTCCCAATTGCCAATAAATGGCTGTGTTTGGGAGGAAGAGTGACACAGCTAAAAAAAAAGGGAGTTTAGAGAGGGACGTTTGGTCATTGTGTGAGGCTGGTAGAGAATTTTGACAGGCTCAAGTTGGACTTACATCTGTTTAAGCCACTCACAGGATAGCAGGCATAGTGGTCCATTGAACAAAGAGATATCTAGTACCTACTTGTGCAACACCCTCCCCAGGCTACACAATGGCTGCCCAAAGCTACACAGACATGTTGAGTTTGGAAGTGGGTAGGAGAGAAGTTGTGAGATAGCCTCATTTGGCTTTGCCCTGTGTTTCCTCCATCAAGGATATGAGTCAGAACACTGACATTGACATAAGCCCCAGCTATGTCAGCATTAGTCATTGGCCATTTCCGCACTAGCCTATTATAGCGCCTTGATCCCACTTGCAACATCCTATGGAATCTTGGAGTTTGCAGTTTCGGGAGGGGCTGGCCAACCCCTCCCAAAAGTGCAAACCCCAGGATTCCATAGGATGTTGCAAGTGGAATCATAGTGCTATAACAGGCTAGTGCGGAAATTGCCATTGACAGGATTCCAGTCAAAGAACCTTCATGATGTAATCTAGTTATCCAAAAGTGAAGGCCTGCACCTTTCTACTCTGTAAAACTTTGCAAAAAAGCATTGCTTATCCACTGGTCTCCAACGCACCATCTAAACATCTCCTACACACACACATACACACACACACATATCAACGATATATACATACGCGTTGCCTGTCCACATCTCTGACACCATGTTTTCATGCCCAGTAGGGATATGGCCAGTGATGCCTACTCAACTTGGCACTGTCCCCAAGCTGGCCTCTTTTGATGCAGTATAGCAACAAATCAGCCCCCCTGAAACATAGCTGGCTTAATTTACTTTGAAGGCACAGGTACATGGTTTGTAATTTTTGTCACCTTTTCAGCTGTTTTAACTTATGTTTAATATATGTCTAGGTTGTTTAAGCTCATCTATTGTTTTATCTGTATACCATGATATCATTCCATCGCAAAGGACACGATATAAATGTTTTAATACATCAGTTAAACAAAAATAGGGTAGTGAATCCACACTGGGGCCCTTTCTGCACCTTATCATCTCACAGAAACATCTGATGTGGTCCTGGCATAGTCTCTGCTGGGAGAGGAGCCTGAAAGGAGTGCTCTGCTCTGCACCAGCTGCCTCTGTGATGGAGGAGCACTATGGGCACACCTCTTCCTACTACAGCACATCTGGGTAGTTTCCCATGCTGTACTGAACAAGAAGCGCAGTCATTGCACTTCCAAGACTTCTGCAAGCAAGGTAGGTGCTCATTGGTGGTGCAATTGCTGGTCATTGACGGGGAAAACCCATCAATAACTTATAGCATGATCATGCTGCTTGGGGATGGGAAAGGGACAAGACCATGATGACATCATGCATAAGCGTTATTGTGCTTCGGTCCTTCTTCTGTCCCTATGGTGGGTTGGGAGGATGAAGTGGAAAGGGCCTGGGTTTCAGTCTGACATTTAACCCTGCTATCCAAGGGGCTGAACCTATTTTGAGGACAGAGTTAAGAACCTTGGATAGCTCCTTCAAAGGCTGAACTTGAACTCAGTATGGAGCACGCACACACACATCAGACATGGAGCCTCCAGCTGCCACTGGTCCACTTCCTTTAAAGGAAAGGCAGAGAGGAGGAAGGAGAAGAGTGTTATGCTCAAGAACCCCTATGCCTGCTCTTTACGTCTTCCCACAAAGCTGTCAAAACATGCAGAGGTGACCCAGCGGGAATTCCCTGGCAAGCAGGCTTGGCATGGTGGCTGATGTGGGGCCGTCATCACCAGCTGTCGCCAAGTGATACAGCATGGTACCTTTTGCTGACATTTCTGTCCTCCCACATGCAGATGCCACCAGATTCTGCCAAGGCATGCCTGGCCTCAGGAGATGCTTGATTCATCAGAGAAACTGCATGGATGGCTTGGGAGGAGGGGACAGAGAGGCATGGAAGAAGAAAGGAAGGTGGAGAAGCTTGGGGCTGGGACGGTGATGGTGGTGGTATTGCTGCAGGAAAGGAAGTTCAGGAAGATGGTGACCATTGTTGGAGAATGGAACAGAGCTCCTCAGAAGGGGAGTAAAGGGTGGGAAGGCATGCTTTTCAAATTTGCAAATGATACCCAAACTCTGTGTGTGTGTGTGTGTGTGTGTGTGTGTGAATTACAAATACCCCACAGGACACGACCAGAAATCAAAACAACCTTGACAGATTGGGAAGCTGGGCCAAAAGTAATACAATGAATTTCAAGAGGGACACTTGTACGGTAGGTAAGAAAAATTAAAAGAGCAACTATAAGATGGCTGACGCTGGCTTGAAGGCTGTACAAGTGGGAAGGATCTAGGGGGCTGAGTAGACTACAAATAAAAGATGAGTCAACAGTATGCTTTGGAAGCCCAAAAAGACAATGAAATTCTAGGCTGCATCAATAGAAGTATAGTGTCCAAATCAAGGGAAGTAGTGGTCCCACTTAAATCTGCTTTGTTCAGACCTCAGCTGGAATACTATGTCCATTTCTACACACCACAGTTCAGGAAGGATACTGACAAGCTGGAACATGTCCAGAGAAGGGTGACTGAGATGGTCAAAGTCTGGAAACCAAACCTTATAATGACTTAGGGAGTGGGGTATGTTGTTACTGCAGGTTAGGCCTCCTTGGAGATACCCCTAGATATCATTTTGATGTCATAATTTCGCTCTCCACTACCCCCCCTCTCCACGTGTTTGAGAGGTCCCTGGAAAAGCACAGACTAGGCGCGGCCACTAATTGCTGGATATTCCATTCTCCACCCAGGCAGGCCAGAAATAGCCAGATCCTTGCTTTAGGAGACTTCTCTGCAAACACCCTCATTATGTATGCACGCTGTTTACAAAGGACTCCCTGCCCCGAGCAGGCAACCTGGCAAGCTGAATACTCAACTGCCCAGCACACTGCATTTGCATACTGGCTAACTCTTTGTCAAATCAGACTTAAATCCATCTTGCTAAATTCTGACCTTTCCAAAGCTTTGTCCCACTCCTAAAAAGCATTGTTTTCCCCAAGTACAGCATAGCCTGCAGCCACATTTCTCCTTATAAAAACCCTTGATTCCGAGACCTTCCTCGGATCGCTCCTGAGTTCCATCCAGCATTGCTGACGCTCTGCTTGGTGAGCCTTCCCCTCAGTTCCAGTAACTGAGACTCAACCCGGGATCGCTCCCAAGTTCCAGACTGTCTTGCTGCCACTTTGCCTAGTGAGCTTCCCCTCAGCCCCACATGCTGAGCTACCCCGCACCCCAGCATTGCTCTCTATCTGCTTTCCAGACTCTGTGAACAGGTTCCGTATCACCCGACGCAACTATCCCTCTCAAAAATCCCGCTATCCAACTCAAACCTTTATTTCCTTTAGTTATCTGTGTGCGTGTGTTGCTTACATTGTGTGCCTGTATTTAATAAAGATCATTCACTTATTTTCAACACGGTTTGCTTCTTGACTTGGCCTGACCCCGTAAACATTGGTTTACAAGATCCTGCTGCCTTACCCTGCCTCTCGTTTCGCCAGCAGTGCTCTAAGCTAATTTCCCCCAAAGTGTGTTGTTGTAAACAGGGTAACAATGTTTAATTTGACACAATGACCCTTTCTTCAGGAGGCTATCATCCCAGCATGGGGGTGGGAGAGGAGCAGGACCCTGACAATGCTTCTGCAAGACACTATTGCAGTCCTGTCCTTCCCTCATTGCCAACCAGTGAGTTAGCAGAGTAAATCATTGACATATTTTTCCCATTAATGACCCTCAATCATGCAACTCTCCCACACTTACCTGCTGTCAGGGAGGCTCAGAAGTGTGGTGGAGGTGCTTTCTCCCCCAGAACAGCATGAAAAAGTATCCAATTGTGCTGTGGAAGGAAGAGATGTGTACTTCCACAGGAAGGTGGTCTGGTGTGGAGGGAAGTGTTCCTGTCACACTCCCTTCCCAACAGAGGTGCTGCCGGCATCACAATTGGTGGAGAACACAAGAAGGTGAGGTGCAGAAAGGGCCAATGCCACTTCCTGTTGCCATTTTGTGAGGGGCTGCAGAGGAAAATGGAGATTTTGGGCTTGCTCTGGGGTTGCATCTTGTTTGAATGAAAGGCTCTGAATGAAAAATTGGTCCCTGACCTCCTCTGCTTTACAGACATATATACTCAAAACATGTGTGAGTTGATGCATCTGCCATCACACCTTCTAATTCACATCAGCTTGAATGTCAAAACCAACACAGAAAACTTTCTACATCATTTTATCATTTGCTGATACCTTTACAGATCAATTTGCTATCTCAGCCACAGCTATGATGGCTGGTTGAGAAATGAGTAAGCTGTGAATCAGCTGTGAGAAGCTTCCTTACTTGACACATATCTGATATATTTTATTGACTGTGTAGAAAAAAATAATGAAAGAAAGGGCGCAAGGGAGAGCAGGCAGACTGGCCAGCTTGTACAGACTGCTGCGCTCTAAAACAGTTGTAGCATTCAAAGATGATAAGGCAACAGTGATTCAGACTGGCATTATCTTGTTGATAAAAAGGCTTTTTCTCCTCTGGGTTCTCTGCAACACAGCTCAAGAAGGAGACTGACAAACAGGAACATGTTCAGAGCAGAACAGCCAAGATGATAAAGGGCCTGGAAACAAAGTGCTAGAATCGTACAATCATAGAATCATAAAGTCAGAAGAGATTACAAGGGCTGTCCCATCCAACCCCGTTCTGCCATGCAGGAAGACACCATCCAAGCACTTCTGGAAGATGACCATCCAACTCCTGCTTAAAAACCTCCAAAGAAGGAGACACTGTTACTTCTGGTATGGCTCCATGGGTGGGGGATCCTAGATATCGCTTTGATATCATTTAATTCGGCCCTGGCTGGACTTGCTCTCAGTTACCTCACTCCACGTGTTTGTGAGTTCTCCGGACAAGCACGGACATGAGTGCGGCCGTTAATTGCTCTCACATTCCAATCTCTTTTCAGGCCAGCAACTTAACTTTGCTCCCCGCTTCAGGGAACTTTCCACGTGTATGCTTTCACAATAGCGGCTCGGGTCTCAGCAGAGCCAGTCCGGTAAACAAGTCATTTACATATTGGCTATACCATTCTCATCAAGCGTTAATCTCATCATGTTAAAGTTGACCTTTCTAAATCCTTTGTCCAGTGCCAAAACTCCTTTTGTTCTTACCTGGCTCACCATAGTCGAGAGCTACAAACTCCCCTATATAAACCCCTCACTTTCAAACAGTCTTCGGACTACCTTGGATTGCTATCCTGCCCTGCTGCTGGCCTTCTAAGGAAACTCCCCTCAGCTTTCCACGCTGAGCTTTCTCCCTCGGAACCCCATCTCTTCGTTTCTCCAGGACAATGAGACCAGGTGTCGTATTGCCTATCCTTACGCTTCCCCGTTCTGTTCCCTAGTTAGTTAGTGTG